>JAFMOC010000060.1:962500-1000000 GCA_019802505.1 Corydoras sp. C115 | reverse complement strand
GTAGTTCAGCTGCTAATGTAACACTTACACACACGTCACTCACTACAGTTCAGTATGGAGAAACATCCAGGAGGCTGAAGTTACATAGATCTAAACCTTCCTCTGAACTAGGTCAACGAAGAACGGCCAAATTGTACCAAACAGTGAGGGCGAGCGTGATGATGCTCAGGTGGTTTTAAGTTTTTTTTTTGTAATTAAGTGCGTGCTGGTGTTTTCATGCTTTTTTTTTTTCAGTTTAACTGAATTATCATTAGACGACATTCCACTGGAGCTTAACTCGAGCTCGATGAGCTACATGACATTAGACCTGCATGTAAACTTAGATGAAGTAGCACGGGTGTAATTAAAGAGGGACGTCGGTCTGAAGTGAGATCAGCTAACAGGATGTGTAAATCCACGGGATTAGAGCGCTGTAACGTTCTGAATCAGAGATTTGGAATATCATTAGTGGTTTTCCTCTTCCTCACTAATCACAACCTCCACCGAATTGGGCCACTCTTGTCGGTGTAATCCTAGCAGATTACGTAATTGCAATCCGCATAGAGTCACGGTAAGTGGGGCTTTGCATTCGCACAGACATTTCACCCCAGCGTGCGTTTACAATTACCCGGAAACAAGCTCGTCTGCAAACGTTCTGAAGACTGGAAACACATCAGCTCGGGTTGCACAAAGAAAAACGCTCAACTATTCATCTATGAAATGACCACCAACTGTAGCAACTGAAGTTTGGCCACGCCCCCTTCTTGCTCCATCATCCATTTCCTCCGCATAGATGGACTTTGTAGTTTTATAATTCCAGACTGTAGTCCATCTGTGTTCTTTGTTGTTGTTAGTCCTCTGTTGGTTCTCTGTTCTCTGGCCATCAGGAGCATCGCAGAACAGGTATCATTTGGGTGGTGGATTGTTTCTTGTCAGCTTTGCAGTGACACCGATGCGTCTGAACCTCTCTCTTAAAATAATATTGTGTTTGATTGCTTCGAGCTGTTAACTCACTTTGCTCTGAATCAGATTGATGGGCTTCTAAACTCGTCTGTACACCGCACTCCGTTATCACGCTCGCGTGTTCGGTAAACCAGCCATTGTTATTTTTCCCCAGTGCGTCAGACCTTTGTTTGTTTTGCCACCTTTATTCCGAACATTAATCTCCTGATTAATGTGGTTTCCTGGGAAAACATACTCTGTCTGTCTCTTTGCTTTCTTAAGAAAATATTATCTCCGATCTGTTATGAAAGCCAGAGGGCAACGTGTGGCATCCGGCCATAAAGAAATCAGCCAAGAAAAGATGGGTTGATGGCATTAGATGATGAGATGAATATAACAGACAGAGTATTGTGTCTGCAGAGTTGATCTTATGAGGATCAGATAAATCACGACGATACGCTCGGTGGTTATTGACTTTAACGCTGCGGTTTGGATTTTTGTTAATACGTATTCACCTCTTATCACGAACCTTTTGAGTCTTCTGGTTACATGTGATCTGTTTTTAATTGTTCTGGGAAATGTCCAAACTGAAAGCTGCAGAAAAGATTTCAATAAAACGGGAATAACGTCTCGGATCTGGAGTTATACTTAGAAAAATATGGGAAATCCGTCAGATGAAGTCCTGTTTGTTTTATTATACATGTTTAAAAATGAACATGAAACTGCATACGGTACGGAAAGAGACTTTTATATAAACATTTAACGTTTATTAACATTTAATGACATTTACATTTAACCTGAATGCTATAGTATTATAAAGTCATCTGACAGTTTATTAAATACATCTTATTCCTTATATCTTATAAATATGGGCGATAGTGTGTGTGTGTCTGTGTGTGTCTGTGTGTGTCTGTGTGTGTCTGTGTGTGTCTGTGTGTGTCTGTGTGTGTGTGTGTGTGTGTGTGTGTGTGTGTGTGTGTGTGTGTGTGTACAAATCCACACCGTTGGTTCAATTACCTGGACATTTGACATACTTTCTATTTAGGACCCTGTGGAGGTTTATATACTCTTATACACATATTATACATACAACCAACCTAAAAGTGACACAAGATGTTCCACCACCTCTACAATGTTCAAGCAGCAACATCACTGATTGGTGGCCAAGTGTGTTTGATGATATAATGCGCAGGAGAAACTTATGTTTAGGTGATTTGTTCAAAAAAACGATTTAGTGTTTGATAATTTGTGTTTTGTGGGCGTGGCAGCTCAGTGTTTAGGGCAATCAAACTGAAAGATGATTGGTTCAAATCTCAGGTTCATTGAAGTTACCAATGTGGGCCATTGAGCAAGACCCTTAACTCTTATTGCTCCAGGGGGCGCTGTATCAACCCTGTGTTCTGATCACAACCAAGGGAGTCTCTTTTGGATATATTCATTCATTCATTCATTATCTCCCGGTGGGGTTCCCCTTGCCCATCCAGGGGAGAACGTTTTGGGCGCTGGGCAGATACACCAAGGACAGGGCGCTAATCCATCGCTGGGCACACACTCACTCACACACACACACACTTTATACGGGGCAATTTGGAGAATTCAATTGACCTTGATCCATGTTTTTGGACTGTGGGAGGAAACCCACGCGGACACGGGGAGAACATGGAAACTCCACCCAGAATGGGATTCGAACCGGGAATCCCTAGTGCTGAGAGGCGAACGTGCTAACCACTAAGGCACCATGCCGCCCTTTTGGATATATATATATATATATATGTATGTATGTATGTGTGTGTGTGTGTGTGTGTGTGTGTGTGTGTGTGTGTGTGTGATATAGATGTGTATATAGGTAATGAAACCAAATCTTACTCTAAAGCTCAAAGAGATGATCAGAGATTCGGTTATTTCGGTGTAAACAGTCAGAGCACGATGCATTTGTAAAGTGCAGGAATCTGATAATGCTAATCCAGTGTGCTGTCACAGAGCACGTAGCTCCTTAATAATGACCATGTGATATGGACCCCGTGTTGAATGAAGAGCCTTCAGACTGACACCACCAGGCATCAGCTGCTGCTAATTTAACCTGCCTTGTTTTGTCCGATGGTTCGCGGGACACTGAGGAGCGTAAAAACATTTCATACATTATTCAGATTCCCCTTTCTTTAGATTTCCCAAATCTGCACCAAATTAGAATGTCAAAGCCGGCGGACCTCAGTTTTGAGTTGACCCTGGCTCTCGGCGCTTGGTCTTCGAGCGGCTCGTCGTCGCGCCGTGATGAACGTGTGGGTGGAACTCATTTGTCAGGTTCATATGTTCCTCGCAGACAGCCCGTGCTGTAGAACAGGCTAAAAATATTCGCCGAATGTCGATGGTGGGCTTTTTTTAGCCCCCTGCGTTCATCGCGTTATCGGCCGCCGTGCCGTGGGAAGCCGAGCCTTTAGCCTTACAGTAAATGCGGGAGTGATCTCCGCGAGATGGATAGCGTTTCCAGTGTTTATCGACTGCCGCGAGAAAGCTTCAGACAGAAGGTTACAGAGATACATTAGTGAACCGTAGAGGAAAAAAAAAAAGCTACGAGGAGGAAGAAAGGGAAAGCATCGCACTCCACAGACAGCCAGACGTATCGACCCACGCCGACCTGCCACTCTCCAACCCACTTCCTGTGTTTTCAGAACCGAGCACAACAGCAGGACAAACACGCACATAATCAGGTTTTACAGTCTGATCGTCCGAGCTTTTATAGTCTAATCATAATGGGCCCCACAGGCTGAGTGTTTCGGATGCGGCCGCTCCAGACGGGTAGAGCCGGGCAGCTCTGATCCCAGATCTGCTGACGTGCCGTTTTTTTCCGCTGCCTGCTGTCAACACGTCGACGCGCGGCGCTCGTATCGACGACTTGTTTTTGCAGGTTCATCGGTGCGCCGACCTGAGATGGAAACTTGTTTCTGGTGAGAAGCCAAAGCGAGTCGCACCGAGTCAAAACAAGAACGCTCTCCCCGCAACGTTGTCTGGCATTTGTTTGGCTGTTGCTCCGTCAGTCGTCTTCTGATTGGTTTGGAATGTTGCAGCTTGGAATTTACTATTTCTTTGATGTCCCGTCAGCGCATCTGTTCTGTTTCTTGGACCTGAGCTTTTTTTTTTTTTTTTTTTTTTTTTTTTACTTCGTTCTTGGCGTCTCAGTCAGATGCACCTTTTTTCGGTTTGCTCGTTTTGCCGCCTTTTTGACCCGCCGCACTTGAAATTCTCTTACGCCTGAGTGCTATGGCTACGCAGAGCGTCGTACACCACCAGTTTCGCAGCTTTGCTTCTTCGCGTTGCCTCCTCGCTTCTGCGTTCAAAGTTCCACCTGATTACCTTTGAGCTAATTGAGGCTGAGGGCGGCACTATGACACCCCAGTGCTGGGGATCCAGGTTCAAACCCGATCTGGGTGGAGTGTCCATGTGGATTTCCTCCGGGTTCTCTGGTTTCCTCCCACAGTGCAAAAACATGGAATCAAGGTGAATTGGCTTCTCTAAATTGCCCCTATATTGTGTGTGTGCGTGTTCAGTGATGTCCTGGGGGTATCTGCCCATGGCGCAAAATGTTCTTCCCTGGATGGGTGTGGGGAACCCCCTCAAACTCTAATAGATGATTAAGCAGAAGATGATGGATGGACGGGTCGTTGCTGCTGACCCCTGCTGAGTGGTTTGGTCAATGCAACCAGCAGTTTCATTTTTGATTAGATACCATTATATAATCCCCGAGTCCATCTGTAGTGGCGAGTATTGGCCCTTGAACCTTGAGGGTGGTGTTTCATTGTTGACCCCTGTGCATTGACCCCAACCATAAATTTGGGGTGCTTGTTTTAGTCATCCGTCTACAAAACGATCTCCTATAATGAAGGTGCTCTATGGACTGAGATCTGTTGCGTACCTGTTTGTATTAGAACCTGATTCCTTACTGAAAGTAAAGACTGTGTGTATGTTTGAACGTCACATCGACGCTGCTTCAGTGTTTTCAATAAAGCTGCATTTATTTCTCATAAACCCCAAATTCTGTCTGATTCCATACGCTGCGGAGCGCTAAACCGAACCATTTGCAAAGAGAAGTTTCCCACAAGACCAAAATAAAAGGCTAAAATTACCGAACGTGTCGCTTTGACATCTGTAATCGGCTCCGTCCGTTTATTTTCACCCCTCTGCAATTCGATTAGACCAAAAATACCCATAATTTGAAGCAGCTGTGAGACGAAGCAGGCGAGTAATTAGCTTAAACTCCCACTTCAGAGGCTCTGTTCAGACCCTGAGTTAGGATGAGACCGGGATAAGACCTAACTGATCGATGTGCACATGTTTACACCTGACTGACCCCTTGTGTTCACATGTGCTCTAGTCTTTTGTTTTATATGTTAGAACCTGGTTTGGGAGAATTATATGCTAACAGTTTGGGGAAGTCTGTTTTCTGGTTCTGCATGTCTGCGCACAAAGCAAGAGTCTGCGCGCAAAGCAAGCGTTTGCGCACAAAGCAAGGGTCATAACGAAATAGCTGGATGGATTCATTGTAAAAGAACCTGACTGACACAGAACCTTTCTAATAAATATTTATAAATAAAAGAACGATGTTCTGAGTGTCGTCAGGACTCTGAGGCTTTACAAATCATCTGAGTCTTAATCATCAACCAACGAGGTTTTATAAATCTATATTAATATATTCACACTGTACTGACTTAAAAATGATTTACTGACTAAGTGCAATAGCAGAGAGAAAGCTCTGTATCCATAGCAACAAGCCTTTATACATAGCAACAATGTCTTTGACTGACCAATCAGAATCCTTCAACACATAATGTTTTTATTGGTTATAGCATTGCATTGAACATTCAAGCATTAATACTAATCTCATTGTTGGGGGGGGGGGGTCTCCATGACCATTCTTGTGGGAGGAAACCCACATGGACACAATGGAAAATTCACCCAGGTTGGGATTTGAGGGAGGCACGGTGGCTCTCAGCTCTAGGAATTCCCGGTTCGAATCCCAATCTGGGTGGAGTTTCCATGTTCTCCCCGTGTCCGTGTGGGTTTCCTCCGTGTTCTCCGGTTTCCTCCCACAGTCCAAACACATTGATGAAGGTCAGTTGAATTCTCCAAATTGCCCCATTTCAAGTGTGTGTGAGTGAGTGTGTGCCCAGTGATAAATTGACATTCTGTCCTGGGCGTATCTGCCCAGTGCCTGAAACGTTCTCCCCTGGACCCCTAAACACTATGTGTGCGATGTGCATGTTCTCTGAAGTCTCGTCTGCTCACATGCATTCCTGAGTTCCATCCATAACTCTCCAAACTCCACAACGATGCTTTTATCAGAAGAAGGAATTGTGTCTAAGTGAGTGCGATGTCTTTGCATCGTCTCTCAAGGCCTGCCGAAGAACCGAGCCCGCGATGCCGGTGGGGGAGCAGTATCAGATGTGCTGAGGGGCAGGAGCCGTGGAACGTTCTGCACCGCTGGCACGCGTTGGCTAGCGTTCGTGGGAGAGGAGCAGCTCGCCCACCCACACGCCGTGTGTTTAAAAGATGGAGGATACGTTCAGAATGCACATCTGTCCTCTTAAGAGCAGCCAGCTCATTTAAAAGAGAACGGCTTATCTACACGCCTTCATTATCGCCGTGGACGGAAGATTCTCAGACGGGGAACATGGGCTCGCGATAAGGAAAAGGTCAAAAGACAGGTGTGTTCAGGGTGCATGGAGTCCCAAAGACTGCACGTTAATTGTTTAGGCCGTAATGTTTTTTCCGAGATGTTTGAACTGATTTAACATTTTATTTAGATGAGAACGAGACCGTGGGTCCTACAGCAAAATTACAGCAAAGACGTGGTTTCATTGTGAAAGCCTTTAGGTGGAAACCACCGTTGCAGTTAACTCTGAGTACACTCGGGATCATTTGCATAACGTTAAATGTTCTTTAACTTCTCTTAATTGCCAAGGTGGAGTGATTTCATCTGGCTTGTTCCCTTCGAGCGCTCACCACAAAGAAGAAGATCCATGTTTTCGGCTTTTATGCCCTTTTTAATTCAACCCAGCTGCCCTGATACTTACCCCTCTGATTGCAAGGATGATTTAATGTCTCTAATTTACCCATCAGCAGGAAGGGCGTCATGGTGGCGCAGTGGTTAGCACGTTCGCCTCTCAGCACTGGGCTTCCTCCAGGTTCTCGGGTTTCTCCCACAGTCCAAAAACATGGATTCAGGGTACTAGATTAAATGCCCCATGTACTGTGTGTCTGTGTAAGTGAATGAATGCCCAGTGGTGGTGCCTTGTCCTGGGAGTATCTGCCCAGCTCTTGAGACGTTCTTCCCTGGATGGGCATGAGGAACCCTCAATGTTGAAGGAACCTGGAGACTCCATGCTGACACAGGAAGGAAATGCAAACTCCACACAAATAGAACCCATGTTTGCCCCACTGGGAATCAGAACTGGGACCTTCTTTCTGTGAGGTAGAAAAGAGGCGTCTGGAGCAGTTGGGGTTAGGTGCCTTGCTTAAGGGCACTTCAGCCATCACACTTGGCGGGACTGGAAATCGGACCGGGGAACTTCAGGTCGCAAGACTTGTTCCTTAACCACAAACCTACAACTAATTAGACTGGCCTGGAAGAGGGTCACATGTCACATGAAAGGACTTTGACGAATTAGTGACAGATATGTCGTCTGAGCATCAACCCCGAATCTCTAACAGTCGCCTCATCATCGTTTTTTAAAGTCTCAATTTCTGCCCGTCCACACGAAAAACCCAACTCGAGTTTCAGTCTAAATATAAAAACATTTTAATGAGGACGTGTGTGTGTGTGTGTGTGTGTGTGTGTGTGTGTGTGTGTGTGTGTGTGTGTGTGTGTGTGAGTGTGTGTGTGATGGCATCCTCTGACCTGCAGAATGCATAAGGGCCTCTTGTATATGTAAGAGGACCTCAGGGCCTCACATTCTTCCTTTCCTCAAAAACACATATTCAGTCTGGGATAAGGACGCAGCCTCCCGCGCTCATCCCTCTGGGTTCCGCAGGCACTCGGGTTATGCAGCAGACTGTCAGCCTGTCTTTTGCAAATGTGTCTCTCTGTTCCCCGCAGAGTAACTGACCCTGATCTGAGCTTTCCACACACAACACGTCTGTAAAATAAAAGTATCAATCACAGACCCTAACCGAGGGCCTGGATGTTAAAATCTAATGCGTGTCAGCTGTTGCCCCGTGGAGATTGATGGCAGTGTGGACGGCGTGGTTACGGTACCGGGCTGTAGAACGGAGGGTTCCGGGTTTAATCCCCACTACGGCGGGGTTGCCACTTCTGAGCTGCTAAACAGACCCTTAAACCTGAGGAGCTTGAAATGCTGTCTGTCCACAGCCTTTAGAATGGAAGCTGTTCAGGAACATATGAGAAGCATTGGCTTAGTGGTTGGCATGTTCTCCTCTCAGCGCTGGAGGTCCGGGTTCGAATCCTGATCTGGGTGGAGTTTCCACATTCTCTTTGTGACTGCATGGGTTCTCCCGTTTCTTCCCACAGGCCAAAAACATGGATCCAAGGTAAATTGGCTGCTCTAAATTGCCCCATATACACTGTGTTCCAAATTATTATGCAAATAATATTTTCGCAGATTTTCCAAAATTACCTTTATGAATTGCAGTCATTGTAATTTTCCAGTCATCAACTATCAGAGTACAATTGAAAGGTTTTTGAACAAACTGCCAATGATAACAGTATATTAAAAAAAATAAATAAAACACTGAAAATGCATCACACATCTCAATGGTTGATTATTTTGAGAACGTCAGCGGCGTGAAGCGCCTGAAAGCAAGATGGCGCCGCACTCCGGTTCAAACACCTGCAGTGTGGACTTTTTGTGTACAAGCCGTGATGTCATCACGCTGATTTCGCCTCTCAGCCAATCAGATTGTGCGGTCGGTGCGAATTTGTATAAACAGAATTATTGCTCTGCGTCGTTTATACAGGTCATAAATAAAAGGATTTATTTTCCCACCGTTCTGTTTAAACGGCTGGCTTTTTTTTATCAACATAACAGTTCACAGAGCCCCTGTTAGAGTGTGTGTGTGTGTGTGTGTGTGTGTGTGTGTGTGTGTGTGTGTGTGTGTGTGTGTGTGTGTACAGCGTGAACAGGGACCTGACTATATTTGGGAGGCCAAGCATGGCTGATGATCCCTACACCTGCTGTGAGACTAGAATTGTGTTGTCTCTGTATGTTTGTGTGGCAACACACACACACACACACACACACGGACATGCCCGCACTCACACGCGGAGACAAAATTAATTAAAATTAGAATCAAAACCACACAGGATCAGCTGGAAACATGCAGACAGGGCCGGTTCTGTTTAGTCTGCTCGCTGGACGTTTAGTCTTCAGGAGGAGGACGTCTATTAGCAGTTGTTAAAACAGCGGCGAGTCAACAAAAACAAACACGCCCTGCACTTTCTTGTTGTTCTTGCACGCCGTGGACGTTTAAGCCGGATTAAGTTTGTTTAAAAGTCCAGACGGCGGGCCCCGGAGAGAAAAGCCCGAGTCTTCGGCGCTCGCCGGCGCTCGGCGTCTTCCCGTCCTAATTTGACATGAAGCATATTGTCGGTTGAATAAACTTTTGTGTAGCGTGAACTCTGCCTTCGCCTCCTGGCCATGTGCAGACATTCCTGCACGCGCGCCCTGCGTACACACAATTACGGCTTGTTAGAAAAAGTGTGATATTGTAAACACGGCGGACCCCCCAGTTTCTGTTCCTCTGGTAATTGCGGCGTCTCCGGACCCCGCCGGAGCCGCTCGCTCTGCACATGTCGTTATTCCTGCGAGGAGCCTCCGTCTAATCGCCGTGCTCTCCGTCCCCGGCGCCGCCTCTTTGTTTCCAGAACGCATTGTAGTCAGACCTTTGAGATCGTTAAGCTCGCCTCCCACCTCCGCTGCTTTCTTCTCCAAGTTTTTAAACGGTTCTCGTTCTTCGCCCGTCCTCATCTCGTCTCACCGAGGCTCATTTGCACCCCAGGCTGCTTTGTCTGTGCCCTTCTAATTGGCGAGCAGAGACAGGTGGCGCCCCCAATTGTGCCGGGTCCTCGTTAGCGCAGCCTCCGTGTAATCTTTTTGTTTTTGCAGTGTGAAAATAGAGGCCAGGCCATGAACTTGTGACGCCAGGGCCTGCAGCGCAGCGCCACTCACCCGTGCTGATACCCCCCCCCCCCTCCCCTATGGGCCGGTTCAAGGGTTCGAGGCACAGGGAAGCTCTAAAGCCCAACATGGAGTTCATTTGGAAGTCAGAAATCGTTTGAAGATAATGTCGTCATATAACATATGGGTTTGAAATGACTTTATTTTTCATTATTATTGTTTTGTGCTTTTAGATTTACAATAAAATTCAATTCATCAAGTAATTATTTCAGCCTTTTATGACAGAAGGTTGCCCCCGAGCTGCATCACAGCATGATTATGGTTTTCAAACACACATTGGAACTTGTGAATTTCCTGTTTGTGTGAGAGGAAACCATGGCAACCGGATGAAACCCCTAAAGATTGAGGTGTTGAACCTACGAACTTTTCACTGTAATCATTTGCTGCTATTGTGTCTCCCAGCAGACCACAGTTCATCGTTTCCTTCATACACCGTTAGCCCCTGTGACCATGTTCTAATAGTCAGGTGCATGGTCATCCTCACACTGCAGTGACCCTGACACGGTGGTGATGGTGTATTAAAATGTTCCCACCACCAGCAGCCTTTCAGTGCTGTGGATCCAGGTTCGAATCACGATCTGGGTGAAGTTTCCATGTTCTCCCTGAGAAAAAAACGATGGTTGGGGGTGCCGGGTCAGCTGGTTCCAAACTGGGTTTTGGAGCCAGGTGTCGTACGCAGACGGACACATCCAGTCTAATGCCTTGCGGCAGGTGTGGGGGGTCAACAAGGGTTTGCAGGCCAGTGCAGTGACCCCTGCTGTCCAAGCCGCTTTGTTAGCGCGTCAAAGTCGCCTTTAATTAGGACTTTGAGCGGCTCTGTCCCTGTGATCGCAGTGCAGTCATTTTAAAAACACAAACCCAGTTCCTGTGAACTTCAGAACTTTGATTGCATTAATGATGTGAAAACGCTTCGAATTGAATGGCAGCTGCACAGAAATAAAAATATTCCACCATCTCAGAACAACTGTGAGGTTCATTAAACAGGGTCACAAATTAGGCTTTCTGTAAAGTGGCAATGTTTTTCCAGCATCTCAATAAATTTATTTTAATATGTATTAATAACCAAGCAGCAGCAGCAGTGAGTGTGTGTGTGTGTGTGTGTGTGTGTGTGTGTGTGTGTGTGTGTGTGTGTGTGTGTGTGTGTGTGTGTGTTTGTGTTCTTGTATACGAGGATGAATCAGGAGCATGCATTTTGCTCCTGATGTGTTTAATCTACTGGGTCTAATTAACAACCATAACAATTACCTCAGTCTGTGATTTACATTTGATTTTATTACATTCAGTCGTTTAGCAGATGCTTTTATCCAAAGCGACTTACAAATGAGAGAACAACACTAACAGTAATTACACTGTAGTTTAATCAAACCCAATTTGGCTTTTTTTTTAATTTATAATGTGTTTGTGGGACGGAAAGGTGGCTTAGTGGTTTAGCATGTTCTCCTCTCAGCACTAGGGATTCCCGGTTCGAATCCCCATCTGGGTGGAGTTTCCATGTTCTCCCCGTGTCTGCGTGGGTTTCTTCCGGGTTCTCCGGTTTCCTCCCACAGTCCAAAAACATGGATCAAGTCATTTGAGTTCTCCAAATTGCCCCATATAGAGTGTGTATGCGTGCGTGTCTGTGTGAGTGAGTGAGTGTGTGCCCAGCGATAGATTGGCGCCCTGTCCTGGGTGTATCTGCCCTGCGCCCAAAAAGAACCTCACCGTGACCCTAATATAGGATAAAGCGGAAGATAATGAATGAATGAATGAATGTGTTTGTGCTAGAGATGTTGTTTCTTGATGCTGAGTGACTCCTCGTGACGGACAGAGTTGGGAAGGTGGTTCCACTGTTGTTCAGGTGAACAATATGGAGTGAGAATGAGCACCACGGTGATGTCGAATCACCAGAAGACATTCATCACCAGAGCGACGGGAACGAGTCGGAGTTGATTTCGGAAATGTTCATTGAAGAGACGAGGGGCAAATTCAGAGATTGTCCTGTAGGCCAGAGTCAGTGCCATTTAAGGCAGCATGGTGGCATAGTGGTAATCATGGCCGCTGGGGTTCCAGGTTCGGATCTCAGTCTGGGTGTTCTCATAGCTGGATCAGAGCTTATAAACCCAGCGCTGCTGAGGGGATCTGACCTGCGATATTTATAAACCCTGTGGCATTAAGACTAAAATGTGTCTAGTTGTGTGTTCAGGTTCAATACACGGCTCGGTGTGAATGAGGTGTGTTTACGGTGCAAAGTGTTAAATGGGATGTTTGATGAAAGCTTTCTCTAAAGTGTTTAATATGATGATGATTCAATTCCTCAACTTTATTGCTGTTTGTTTGCAGAAACCCTGAAACGTTAAAAACCATTATCACAAGTCTTAATTGGATTCTATCTTAGTAACATTCCTGAGACATGCACTAACTGAGCACTTACTCTGGAACATTATACCAAAACTGGGTGGATCCTTCTTTTGCTCTAAAACCAGCCTCAAGGGTTGAGATGTTGTGCATTCTGAGGTTCTTCTAACCGCGACTGTACCGACTGGTAATCCGAGTTACTGTAGACTTTCCAACAGCTCCAACCAGTCGGGGCATTTCTGACTTTCGCTTTTTGTGCGTTTTGAGTTATTATTGAGTTATCCGTATAATATTGAGTTATCCATCTGGCACCAACAATCATGCCAAGTCCAAATCATTAAGCACAGAATATTGGGTTCCCCGTGCCCATCCACCACAGGACAGACACACCTTATATAGTGGCATCTTGGATATGGGGCAATTTAGAGCACCCAATTTACCTTGAATCCATATTTTTGAACTGTGCGAGGAAACCAGAGAACCCAGAGGAAACCCACACGGATACCGGGAGGGCCAGGGCCAAGACGTTACTACGGGTGGCTGCATCAGCAGTCTACTTCTTGTCTTCATCTTAAAATGTCAAACAGGTCCTAAAGCCCTCCATTTATAGGCTCAGACATGACGAGGTCGAGTGGACGCCAGCTGTAGACGAAGCCAAAGTGCTGTGTTTTAAATAAAACTGTTTAAACGAGCACGCAGCCTCAAACCCGGACCGACGGGATCAACACAGGGCAGACTGTGTATCACCAGGTGGGGAAGAAGACCGTGGAATTTCAGCTGTTCCATTTCTCTGCTTGGGTTTTAGATAAGACCGATGAAAAGCCTTTCAGGACTGACACAGGTGCTCGAGTGAAGCGTTAACCCTCAGCTGCTCGACGCGTTGTTGGACTGGAAAACATACAAATCTCTCACGACAACAGCTCATCGCTGAATCAGCTTTCAAACTATTAAACCAGTCTCTATTTTGTTCATTAATTAGTTGGTTTTAGTCACTGAATTTTCAGAACGTCAGCTTCCTGGATTTCGTTGTGTAGTAAACCAAATATTTTGAGACAAGATCAAACCTTTAACTAGTTCTGCACCAAATATGGACATAACGGAGTCGACGGAATGACTCTGGACTTCAGAGCTGTATTATGAAATGCGTCGTGTCTCGACTTTAATACTGTCTTGTCCTGCAAGCTTGTTCTCAACCAGCGATGAAGACGTCATCTTTGGGGTTCTCCCGTCACTTGGCATGTGCGGTATCATATTCAGTGCACTGACAGCCTGGAGCCTTGCCACAGGCAGTATGGTTTATGTGTGAAACAGATTCCTGGACGGTTCCACTGTGTGATGCTCAGAGTCTGGACTTGAAATGGTTAAAGTCTGACACCTTCAACAAAATGACATCCCTCTTTTTATCAGTCCGTTAACATCAGCATGTAGTTTCAGAGATAATGAAGCAGCAAACCAACAAACATGGAACTAAAGATCATATATACATATATGTGTGTGTGTGTGTGTGTGTGTGTGTGTGTGTGTGTGTGTGTGTGTGTGTGTATATATATAATATATAATTTTTAATTTATTTATTTATTTTTGTTCATTCATCCAGAAAAGCAATTCTGAGGTCAGGCACTGATGTTTGGATGGGAAAACCTGTTTTAATTACAGTTCCGACATCTCAGCTGCCAAACCAACATAACGCAAACTGACCCCCCCCCACCTCATATTTGGTGACCTCTACTTATGGCAATAGGACTAAATAAAACACCTGAATTCAGTAATTAAGAGGTTTTTCTGAATACTTTGGCCCATAATCGTGTAATAGTGGCACCGAAGTTCTTGGAAGTATTTTTAATGAAGCTTTTAAAGTAAATATTTTAGTCTTGAGCCATTCTTTAGTCAAACCTTCAATCAACTCTTCACTTTAGCTTTCGGGAGACTCGGTTCAGGTCGGTGTTTGGTTTCAGTGCTGAGTTGAGTACTGACTGAATCCAGAAGTGAGTCTGCTTTAGGATTCATTAAAGTGTTTGATGAACTGTTTCAGTTTTCCCATCCACAACGTCTCAATCCAAAAAATCAACCCCCGATCCAAACCCACATCTGCTTTTCCCCTCCACACATCACATTACAGCCTCTTATCAGACATCAGGGACACTCATCATGCCTTTTCCCTCCGAAAACATGCGTTCTCCACATTTTAAACCGAAATATACGACGTCACATGTTTTAATTTTAACAGGAAGCCACTGTCAGTTTTGCGTGGCTCCGTCCAGTCATCCGCCAGACAGAAGCGTATCCATATCCTCCTACCGCTCACATAAACCGTGGCCGTCGTGCCGGGAGACGCCGTCTCGCCCTGCGCCCCCGCTTACATGTAGAATTCTAAAAAGAGTTCAGGTTGTAAAAATGCCCACCACACAAGACAGCTCGTATTTTTTTTCCTGACTCGGGTTCAGGGGCGATTTTCACCTTTTTACAGCCTCGGCCATCTCCCCATGACTTTCCGCGAGAGCCAGCGAGAGCGTGATTGGCTCTGACAACGCTCGGATTCTCGGCTCGGCTCGCGTGCCTTCCGCAAAGTCTGTAATCCAGACGTGAACATGCTCCATGACTGACAGCTTGATGCCTTCTATTTTCACTAAGTGTATCCGTACGCCACTCAGGAGGTGCGCGCTGGAGCCGAAAGGCAGGCGAGTCCACTTAATCTGGCGCTGATCGGGGGGCCCTGTTTGCGTTGGTAACGGCGGTGTTTACCGAGTGTGCGGGAACATGCTGATGGGCCGGGTAGCCTGCGGGTGAGATGTTTACAGGCGTCCCAATCGCGATGGCATGTATGCCCCGCCGTCCTGGCAGAGGTGCGTGGAGGCTGTGTGGGCCTGGAGGTGCTCCTCACGTATAATTATGAGCTGCGAATCTCAACTGAAAGACCCATAAAATATCAAGACATTTTGTGCTGCTGGCTCACGTTCAGGCCCCGTCATTCTGCCCCCGGCTCCGAATCGGATACAATTTGTTGGATAAGCGCTCAGCGCCTTGGGCTTCTGACAATGTCATTTGCCAATTACTTCAACTACTCATTCATTGTTTCGGAACGAGATCAGTTAAGCAAATTATCTCTGCTGCAATTTGAATGCATGAGAACCTGCAAGACCGAGCGTGTTCAGAGCCGTACGGTTCTGCCGTTTCGGCGTTGATGTTCCCTCCGTCCGACGTGATTCGACTGTGCGATTCCCTGGGCCAGGCCAGGCCAGGCAAGCCAACGCTCTTCCCTCATCAAACAACTGTCAAGACAGCACTCCTTTATCCACTGAGCGAGGGACGAATGTCCCTCCGTTCACGCCGATCCTCGCCGCCACGAGAACTCTTTTTCCCTCCGCTCGCCGTTCTTTATCCGTCTTCAAAGCCTGAAAGGCGTGCGGAATCCACCGCGGCTTCCCATTGTGCTGCCTTTGCATATTCATTAAGCCCCGTCTTCTCGATCTCACCGACAGTTGCTGAAAGCGGAAGAGTTAAGCTTAAGGTCTCAAAGGAACTGCAGAGTTCTGCTGCTGTGAGCTTGTAATGGGGGGGGGGGGGGATGGGGGGGAGGAATCAAACAGCTGGGAAAAGTTTTAAAGAAGGCTTAACTTAAACATGTAGCTTTTGCATTTGTAGTACTGTAGATCTAAACAGGTGTGATGGGGGGGGGGGGGGCTACTAAAGCAAATTATTTACAATAATACGCAACCTTCAACCTCCAAACCTGCGTTATTGCTTTTATAAAACGGTTACAAACACAAAGAAAAGCCCAGGTTTTACTCATAAATGCATTTATTATGAACAAAATGGTTAATCTGGTCTGTCATGATGTAATCTATTCAGATTTTTAAAGTGCACGCTGATCGCTGAGTAACATGATTCCAGATTCTCTAACAATCAAACAAAGTGCTCATTGCGTATTAATTCGCTGTTTATTTTAATCTGTATTTTATGATTTATTATTGTATATCGCGCATCGATGCGAATGAAGAGGTGTGTGTTATTGTCCATAATGTCTCGGCTGGAGAAACGGCTCAGCCAATCAGATTTCTACCTGTTTTATAATAACAATTTTTTGATTTCTATCATTTTTGTATGCAAACGTCTTTGGAACCCAAAATTTGAGGTTGTGTGGTTACTACACCCACAGCTCAGTAGGCGATCCCCAATCAGAAGTCTTTGATAAATCTGGAACGGACCTTTAGGAACAGAAACTATAACTCTTCAGTGGATGAGTGATTACCTCACCACATTTATTACTTCAGCCTTTTTCAGGGGCTCCCTCTGTCCCCAGACTCACCTGATGGCGTTTTTCCTTCTCCCCAGCCACTTGGCTGACGACGTGATCATGAGTTGTTGTCTGGGGCCCTGCTGCTGCCGAGGGCAGGATGTGTGAGGGGTGGGTGGAGGGGCTTTCAGCAGAACCGGAGGTGATGAGTGCCGTGGAAACGGCCCGGGGAAAGTGGACGATGATCTCAGGGTTCTGGTTGGCGGGACCGTGATTGTGTTACCCACCTGCACGCAGCTGTTGGACTCTGGGATGTGAATGACACTCAAAACTCTGGGACCTTAAGCCCCACGTACTCCCTCCCTCTGCCCGGATCCCTCACTGAAGAGTTCCCAGTGCCGGGGGTCGGCTCTACCGTGAAGCAGAACATTGCTCGTGTCATGCATTCCATGGGCAGCCATTGTAACTTTAGAGTCTGTGCCTTCATGCCTGTTGCCGCTGCTCTTTGTTCCTCTGTTCGGTTGGGAGCTTCGTCCCTGTGATGCTTTTCTCTCCTTGGAGTTTGGAACACAACCGACCCACACGTCCTGCCACCGGCGGCAAAGTCCCTCCTTATTTATATCTCCGTATTTAAATCGGAGGCGTTATGAACAGCGTAGTCTAATAATATTCAAATAAAGCCTTTAGTTTTATTGATTCGTCAGAAAACAGATTTACAGCAACTCAGTTCATCAGCAGAATAATAAAAGAAGGTCTAAAATATTCACAGATTACAGATCCATGAGAGCACGGTGGCGTCGAGGTTAGTACGTTCACCTCTCAGCCAGATTTGAATCCTGATCCGAGTTCTCCGTTTTCCTCCCACAGTCCAAAAACGTGGATTCAAGGTAAATTGGCTGCTCTAAATTGCCCCTTTATAGTGTATGTGTGTGTATGAGAGAGTGTGTGCCCAGCAATGAATATGAAAGACACAAAATTTGAGGTTACTACCTACCTACTACCGATTTCGGCCGCAGCTGTGAAGCCACTAGTTTTTTTAGAGTCGTTTGTTATTTGTAGTGAGGGAACGTGAGGACGTGTGAGCTGAGAGAAGGCAGTCAAGTAAAAACCCTCCTGAAAGTCTTCAGAGAGTACGTGATGTGTGTGTAATGCAGGGTCTTCTCCATCTCGACCATGTAGGTGGTGGATCAAAGAGCTCAAGCAAAACTAGTGAATCTGCAGTGACTGCCTCTGTGATTTTCTCTTTCCTGTCTGCTTTGGAGGTGTGACGGGGTCCCATGGCAGGAGAAAAGAGATGGGTGGGATGGGGTGGGGGGGCGGTCCGGAAAGCAGAAGAAAAGCCAAGCGATTCATCTCGGGGTTCTTCGCTTTTCACTTGTTGGACATCAATGAGTCCCAAACCTCTGGAGAGGGAGACCAAAGGGGCTGATGCATCAGCTGTTATGGAGGGCGATCAGATTTCTGATCACATGTGATCCAGAGAGAAGATCAATGCTCTTTAGTCAGAGGTGTGTGTCGGGCATCCTGCAGAACCTCGGGGCGTCGTTCTGAACCTCGCAGAACAAACGTGCGGTGCGATGTTTTGCGAGCGGGTGTGTGTATACATTTTATAAGCTGTGACTAAAGGAAACAAGCATGTTTTAGGGTGTTCCCCCAGGGGCCATCCCTGCCCCGGTGCTCTCTCTCCTCACCCGCAGCAAACACTCGTGAGGCCTATCCCGTCCGATGCCATGAGCCACGCGGGCAAATTTGATGGAATCTCGGTAATAACGTACTTAATCGGCTTAACTTGTTACTCATAGAAAAGGCTTTCAGCGTGGGATCCGGGGAGGGGGTGTGTGCGTGGGGGGGTTGGGGGGGGGGGTTGGGGGGTGAGTTTGGGGGAATTGTTTTTTTAGAGCAGTGCCAGCGGGGGGGTGTGACACGGCCTGGAGGTGAGCCTTACAATCACCTGACGTGTGAATGCCTTTTGTTATGCGCCGTTTTAGCTGTTGTGTGTTTTCACTGACTGCATTGTGCGTCTAACTGAGTCATAATGACGCGTCACTCACACGGCACGGTCCTGAATGGACCAGAAGGAAATACCTAACCGGACACGTTAAAAAAGGACCGTCGGTTGAAAAAAAAAATAAATAAAAATTTTTTTTTTACTTATTTTGCCATAATGGCCCCCGATACAGGAGACGACAGAGGGTCCCCCCAAGCCCCCGATTAGTTCTGCAGTTCCAAAATTCTACCCCGTGTTCCCGCAACTTGCTGTAAATGGAACAGTCTCCGAGGTAATAGTCAGAATTCAGAAGCAGATGTCAGCGGGAGATGTATTCAGATGGATATGGAGGGTTGCGAAGGCCTGTGGAGAAGCTTAACGTGGATTCTCTCTCTCTCGCTCGCTCTGTCTTTAAGGGTCAGGATTTAGGCCTCTCACAGAGCCTGTGTAACCCCCCCAACCCCTTCTCCTCTTGCCCCTTTGGCCTCATTTTAGAGTATAGTCCTTCCTCTTTCTGTGTCGCCGTGATCTCCCGCTCCTTTCATTGTCCCCCTCCTCGCCCGAGAGAGGTGTCCTGGTCGAGTGGGATGGGCCCGGACATACAGGGGGCCACACAGCCTGTGTCTGTGACGGTATGTTTGAATGAAAGAGCAAGAGAGAGAGAGAGAACTTAGTAACACCCTCTGTTCTCCTCCTCCTCTTTCTGTTTGGTTCCTCCTCAGCCGGGCTGTCAGTGTGGAGTAGCAGTGGAACCGCCGCAGCGGGTGAGTGTGCGGCAGGCAGAGTTACGGAGGCTGGCAGGAACTCACGCTCATGCCGCGGTCTGCGCAGGTGCCCGAAGCCTCTTTAATGGCCCGCTGGACTCGGACGCTCATGCTGCTCCTGGGCTTCAGCTTCGTGACCTCCATCCACGGTGAGTTTCATCTCCAGTCTAATGTTTCATCAGACGAACCATGCCTCATACAGCGGTTAGTCTCACGGAAGAGTCATTTGCATTGGCCCAAAGAGTCATTTTCATAATTGATTCCGGTGGCAGCAAAGCAAAGTGCTTAATAGTCAGGAGACGCGCCATTTTGGGATTTTATTAACAATTTTTGGTGATTGTTGTTCAAAAGTTCGAGCGCTTTTTCTTACGGAGTGAGTTCCCACCATTTTTGATTCCCACCTTACATGACATTTTCACAATTGGTCTAGTAATGCAGTACTGACGAATCAATATGTTTCAACTCTTATCGGGACTTAATTAAGGTGCCGACATCTTTAGAAGTGTAAATATTTTAAAGGTAAGATGTTAGTGAAGCGTGAAAAATGGTTTGAATTACATTCCTGGCTTTGAAATTTATTTATCCTCCATTGACCTAGACTTGGATTAGACTTAGATAACCTTTATTGTCATTCATTATACACTTAGTGTACGCAGAACGAAATTTCGTCGCATTGGCTCGCGCAAAGTAAAATAAAAAAGTAGTGAAATGTGTAGAAACATGGGTATAAAGTATATAGTATACAAAATAAAAAAAAAAAAAAAAAAAAAAAAAAAATATATATATATATATATATACTGCAGCATAGGGTAAAAATTAGAATGTGATTAGTGAAATGAGAATGTGATTTGCAACAGATTCAAGGTGTCAGTTTTAAATTTTTAGTCATTTTAAACTAAAAGATTGTTAATTTTGTGGTAAATTTAACGAATTACGACATGGCGCACGCTAATTTTGACCAGCAATATCCGAGTATTAAAAGCTGTTGACGTTGACCTGCTTGCGATCAAAACTAAATGGACTCAGTGGGCAGATCGAACCTGATCTCCATGCTTGGTGTGAAAGGCTGCGAATAAAAAGAAAGTCGGTCAGCGCGAGTGGTCTGTGCGAAATGTGTTTGGCTTCGAGCTTTCCACTGGCTGGTGTGGCATTTGGCGAAGTCTTTGAAGAGCGCTTAAAACTGATCAGCTGGCACACACTTGTGAAGCGCACAGTTGGGCGTGAAGCTATAAAAGCGGCCCCCGCGCACACAGACGAGGTCGAAGGCACCCCAACACATGCACTCCCTCCACACCTCGAATAATTGGGGCTCTGTTAGTCTTGGAGAGCATCAGAAATATCCCGCAGCTGGCCGAGTTTTCACGCAGGCTTTAGCTTTTCAGCTGCTCTGGCCATTGATCTAATAGCAGACGGTTCTGGGATAAACACAGCACTCAGGGATTATTAAATTGTACTTGTTTGTCTGGACCGGCTGTAACGTAACCTGACTTCTGTGTGCTGTTCACGAGGTTTATTTAATCAGGCGATCGTGTAAAACGTTGGTCCAAATCGCCATGCTGGACATTTCACAACACAATCGGAGGAATTCCGATTATTCATGAGGAGATTAATCAAGGGATCTCATTGGTCAGGACCCTAATAGAGTTACCTGAGTATCCCGTCTAATGGACGGCGCATTCTTATGGCTTTTTGTGTCCGTCGCGACCCTCGCCGTCTGCCGTGCAGACAGTAATCGCGTGCTTGAGTCCTTCAAGGCCTGGCAGCTTCCCCTCTGTACGGTTTTACCAAACACCCAAAATAAATGACCGCAAACGGCCAACATGTGTGCAGTACTACCACAGCTGATGACTTTCCCACCGAACGGCCTCGATTTCGGCCTCCGAGTCGCCGCCGACCGCATTCACGATGTTTGTGATGGAGTAGAACGCACGCGTGTTTCAAAGCCATGTACCTCACCCTCAAGCGTTCTTCATTCTCACCCACACACGTCCACCCGCAGCACCCACGCATTCGCCGGCCGTGACGGCTCGCTTCGGGAACAGTCATCTGTTTTCCTAATTTAGGACCGTCCTCTTACGAGTCCACTTTCCATGAAGGAAAACTTTGCCACATGCTGAAAAGTCCTTATAATTCTATTGAGCACTTCTAACAATACCCTGACCTATTCTGGTCCGGCTCTCTGATTTCAGGATTAGAGGACTGAGGGGGGTGGGTAGTATGGGGGGAGGTGTCTATAGCATACGGAAATATCCACTGTATACAGTTGTAGAGATGAAGAACATGATGAAGTGTGTTTAGAGGGCATTTTTATAAGTCGTCTAAGAAAATCAGGTGGAACAGGTGGAAACCATACGATAACATTTATCAGAGGAGTCAGTTCGGATGGTTATGAAAAAGTTTGGATATCGCTGTGTGTCAGTGTCGGTGTCGTCCTCCATCGAGCACTGATGATGTGTGGTGTCCTGTAGGTTTGCACTCTGGGTCTAAGCAGGATTCACCTCGTTCAGCACGTTCTGTAATGTATATCATACAACCTGATGTGTCCATCACTCCCATACCCAGCTGGGCAGATACACCCAGGACAGGCTGCCAATCCATTGCTGGGCACACTATATAGGGGCAATTCCGAGCAGCCAATTCACCTCAAATGTGTTTTTGGACTGTGGGAGGAAAACCGGAGAATCCGGAGGAACCCCACACGGACATATCCCATCGGGGACAACATGGGAACTCCATCCAGAACTTTGAAACCAGATCCCAAGAGTCAAACGTGTTCAGCACTCTGCCACCGTGCCGCCCAGAATTCCCTATAATTAATGAAAGAGTCTAACCTTAAGAAATTCCCACAAACATGCTGCAAAATCTTGTGGAAAGCCCTTTCAGTTGAGTGAAGGTGTTCGTGGTTATAAAAACAGACACCGACTTTATACAAATGCTCATGGATTTTAGAATGTGATGTCATGAATGGTATGACCCCAGTGTTTGACTTTGGCATGATTGTTGTTACCAGATGGCACTGGGGTGCAGCCGTTGGTGCCTTAAGCTCACTGTAAAGAGGTCTCAGTGGGGCATATAGGTCCGTTCTATATGTGTGTCCTTCCTGTGCCTGTGGGGTTTGTTCCTCTGGGTCTCTGATGTCCTCTTGGGTTTGGGATCTCCGCTGTACCCCCTCAGTATGTGTTTGGAATGTAGGAGGAAATCGGAGTACCTGGAGAAAACCAGAACCTTTTTTCTGTGATGTGGAAGAGCGCACCACCGGGCCGTACTCATCGACACACTCATATGGCAATTCTTTGCATGTAGGAGGGTTTTAGCCGGAAGGGGTCAGTATCACCTGTTTATCTGTAAAGGTACTCAGAAGGAAACTTTCAAACCTCCAGCGGGTGCATCGTCAGACTGAAGTGTCTGACTGCTGAGAAACCTCAAGAAATAAACATCAGATAGGACTTCAGTAACTCAGACTCCCCATTCTTCAAAGCTTCGAGCCGGGGAGGAACTACACCAGAGAGTTCCTAATGAAGAGCCTGCTGAAGGTCAACATTATTACACAAAGTTTAAAATAACTCAAACCTGCAAACACACTGAGCTCCGCTGACCCTCCTGTCTTTCCCCCGAGGATTAATAAAGTGTTCTGATTCTGATTCATTAAACACGGAACCGTGTCCTCGCTGAAGACACAGATGATGCCATGAGGGGGAGAGGAGCTATCTCTTATCACGGCATAGACTCAGCACTGAAACCAAGGTCACTCCGGCCTTTATCTTCTTTCGTGTGGGAATTTGTATCCAACTCGCTTCTTTGACTTTAAGTATGAATGTGTGTGCGCTGATGATAAGAAGACAGATGGTTCAGAATACCAGGAATAATAATGAGAGTCTATTTCTGTAACGTCTTTCTCACAGTCAAGGTCCGCGTTTGATATAATTATCATGTTCCAATAAGAGATAAAGTTATGATGAGAGAGAAAAACAAAAGGTCCGGGAATTTAAAAGAACCGACCTGATTTAATGACAAACGACAATCCGTTAACGTGGTGGTCCTGAGGTTCTCTTTATTTATTTATCTCTCTATAAACCTCGTATCGAGCTTCACGTGATGACATCACAACACCTGCAGTATTACAGAGGATGTCTGCGTGTGATTTTAATATCAGTGGATTCGGGGTTCAGCGATTTTTCTCCGTTTGCTTCGGATTTATTCGGCGTGCTCACGTGACCTGCACAAATCTGTGTGTCCGTTGCTACGTAAAAAAATCTATGTTCATTATTATTAATTTATTATTTATATACCTTTATATTTATAATTATAAATTGGCCAGTCACAGGCTTGTGGTTAAGGAACCAGCCTTGTGACCTGAAGGCCCCCGGTTTGATTCCCGGTCCCAACGAGTACACCTAACCCTGATTTGCTCCCCGGGCGTCGTGTACAGGGCTGCCCACCACTCTGGGCACGTTTTATGTATTTAGGACTCAAATTAATTGAATTTATATTGATTTAAATGTAAATAGGTTGGGCGGCACGGTGGCTTAGTGGTTAGCACGTTCGCCTCTCAGCACTAGGGATTCCTGGTTTGAATCCCCATCTTGGTGGAGTTTCCATGTTCTCCCTGTGTCTGCGTGGGTTTCCTCCGGGTTCTCGGGTTTCCTCCCACAGTCCAAAAACATGGATCAAGTCAATTGAGTTCTCCAAATTGCCCCATATAGAGTGTGTCTGTGTGAGTGAGTGTGTGCCCAGCGATGGATTGGCACCCTTTCCTGGGTGTATCTGCCCAACGCCCGAGGCATTCTCCCCTGGATGGGCATGGGGAACCCCACCGCGACCCTAATAGAGGATAAAGCGGAAGATAATGAATGAATGAATGTAAATAGGTTCCTCAGTTTTCATCCATGATTGCTTACGGACGGATTGGCAACGAAACGGAGGTTCCACTGAAGGGGTAAAGAACCTGCCTCATTATCAGACCTTAAAAAAGTTAAAGTGGAACTTTAGCAACACACCACATTGTTTTTGGGATATTGTGTGCAAAGGGACTTCAAGTTGTCATATTTATGTTGTATTAGGGTTGTACAGTGTGCAGCGTGTCCGTCTGTCACACTCCTTAAGGTTGCAGATGTTCTGAAGGCTGCAGCAGATCTGCTGGAGGAGCTCCGAGCCTCGTGTACAAGAATGCAAAGTGAGTGAAACTCACTCGAGGCTATACATTCTGTACCGTTTAAAGCAACTGTGTAAATATTCGGTGCAGGGAAGGACAGGATTACAGATGGAGGAGGGAGTGTGGGGAGCGATAAAGAGAGCCAACAGAAGTAAAACAGCAGCCGTCGTCCGGCGATGCCGTACGACTTCCGGACAGGATGCGGATCGGGTTTCCTCCAGCCCGAACTCGATCCCCGCCGTTCAGACGTGCTTCTGCAGCGGTGGGTCCGGTGCACCTGTGCGTGGAGGAGAGCACGGCACGCCAAGGAGGCCCAAGCGGAAAGGGGGAGAACTCCTTCCTCCATCTGACACCTCCGACCATCGGGACAGCCTCGGGGTCCGGAGGGGCCGCGGGCTCTGTGTGAACGGAGCGCAACGTAGGTGGTCAGCAAACATTTGTTCAGTTGGAACTCTTTGAGGGGCTAAAAAGAAAAACACCAAACTGCCATATGTGGACAAATGGCAAAAGCCAAAAGTCCTCTGCCATCTGTGCGGGGACATGTGCGAGCGTGACGGCTTCCTAGCGTAAACGAAAAAAACCGGGAAACGACGTGCAAAGTTCCCAGAACCCTCACTCTCACCGTTTCAGAGTCAAGAGACTGGAAGCCCGACGGGCCGCCCAGTACGATAAGCACGCACACATGGACAACATGACGGACGAGCAACAGGTGGACGGCGACGGCCGGCGCTTTATGAAACGAGAGGCTTTATCTGGGATCCCTCGGGTGCTGTGTGCCTGAGCGTGAGAGACGAGGATCGATGGAAAGCGAGGGAAACGGCGGGTTGTGGATGGAAGTGGACGGTCTACCGCGGGTCCCCTGCCTAAACATGGTGTGGAAGACAAGGCGAGGACAGGGAGGAGTCGCCGATCACTCGCCGTCACAAGCCTCATCACATGCCCCCCCCGTGCTCTGTCCCGCGCCACCGTAATGGGACGGCAATTATTTTTATTGTCGGGCTCCAGATATAGATTTTTTCCCCGTATCGAGTATCAGTGCGCATACTCACAGCCTGAGATTAAAAGACTTTGTTGTCAGAGTAACACTAACAAGGAAACAACATCATTACAGCTGCGATCACAATTTTTCACCATGAGAACCCTTCTGCGCTCGGCCACCCTATCTCACCTATCTCACAGTGCGTTTATTTTTGCATTAAGTGCCCAAATAAAGACCAGGAAACGATCCAGCACCGGGCTTAAACCACGGATCAGGAGTTATCGGTCCACATCGGCCAAAACCACCTGCTCCCTCTGTGACCTTTAAAGAAGGAACATCCGGCTGCGCTCGGAATCGTTATCAGACCCACGCCTTTGAAGTGCAATCTGACGGCGTGAGTGTCTCTCAGGTAAATGAATCGCTGCCCATATGCCCACGGTGACCCTCTCATCTCTTATCATCTGGCATACCCACCCCCCCACCCCCCCACCCCCCCAGTGACTCGCTCATTTGTTTTTAGTGGGAAAACGTTCTGCAGATCATTTTACTAATATGCAAAGCAGAACGCCGGGAAGGCTCCCCTGATTTTAAATTTTTTTATTTTTTTTGAACCGTCTCCACATTAAGGACGCGTCTTAACAGGTCGAGGTAACCGTGAGGAATCAGCCAGCTGCTCCCAATAGCGGGTGATTTATGTTTGCACGGCCAGAAATAAACAGATTCCACGAGGTAGATGTTTCAATTACCGAGGCCGTATTTTAGTCATTGATACGAGGAAACGGTCGACGGCATGGGATCCTAAAGGTCACAAGCCTTTTAAACAGGAAACGCTGGAGTTTGTTTTAAGTTGGATGGACGTGATTGGACACCGATCGTAGGAGCTGTGCAGTTTTGAAGTCCGGACCTCGACCACATGAAGCACTTTGGGATGAATTGGAATGGAGATTGACTTCTGGATAAAAAGCCGGTTTTCACAGACACAACAAAATGTTGTTGAAAGACTTTCCAGAAGTGCAAACTGTACAGCTGCATAGAGACGACCAGCTTGTTATTAATGCGTATGGACGTAGAACAGCATGTCGTAGACTGAATATACATATTCAGATTATACATTCATTCATTCATTCATTATCTTCCGCTTTATCCTATATTAGAGTCACGGCGGGGTTCCCCATGCCCATCCAGGGGAGAACGTTTCGGGCGCTGGACAGATACACCCAGGACAGGGCGCCAATCCATCGCTGGGCACACACTCACTCACACAGACACACTCTATATGGGGCAATTTGGAGAACTCAATTGACTTGATCCATGTTTTTGGACTGTGGGAGGAAACCGGAGAACCCGGAGGAAACCCACGCAGACACGGGAAGAACATGGAAACTCCACCCAGATGGGGATTCGAACCCCTAGTGCTGAGAGGAGAACATGCTAAACCACTAAGCCACCGTGCCGCCCCAGATTATACATGTAATATTTATTTGTTATGCAATGTTTCCTGTTAAAGTGCTTTGATGTCGGGTGTGAAGACCAAAGAATAGGTGTATAGCGTTTGGGCAATATGGAGCCCCCTAATGGACACATTTATTATTTAAGTCGAGTTCTATTTTATTTCTATACAGATCAAACACTAAGACTGATTTTCCGTTGACCTGTGGATCAGAGGGAGACAGCCGCAGGGACTTATGTGGCCCCGGGGCCATCAAACATCACGTCTGCATCCTCAGCATCCCTCTGCCGATATAAACCTCATCCCTGCTCTGCACATGTCCAAACCACCTCATCCTCACCCCCCACCTCCGTCCTCAAAATGACGGGTCATCATTCCTAATGAGAATCTGATTACCTTTGTTCTCCCTGACTCCAGGAGGCACCGTCTTTAATCTGTACAACATCACAGTCCTCATCCCCGTCCTGTAAACCTTTCCTTTCGTCCCTCGGTCCGGGTGCGTTGCTTAATTCCACCACAGTCCTAGCTTCATATGAACCCCTTGAGAAACCTAATGGCCCTGCCCAGTTATAAAAAAGGCTTACCATGGTTTAAACATTAGGATGTATTTTGATGAGCACTTTGATGACCACTGTACCTCACAGCTCCTCGTCGTCTCTGCTGAATCGAATCAGATGTGCTTCAGTGGGGAATCTTCTCAACCGTCCATTCTCGTGGTGCCCCTCAGAAACATTAGACTAGGACAACCGAAAAGATTGATGGAGGCCAGCATGGCTGACTTTGCACGGCTCTGGGCAGCCCCCTTGATGTGAGCCCCTGAAATCCCGCAGCCATTGGTCACGGGTGCCACGGGATCCGGCAAGACATTCTGCTCGGATAAACGCAAGCGAGTGCGGAACCGATCGATGGCACGCTTCGTCCGCCCAGATGCCCACAACTGTGCAGGCTCGCATGTAGATGTCAGCTGCGGGAGGCGTGGAGCGCCGTCCGGTTGGAGATCAGTGGAGTAGACAAGCAGAAGACGGATGGGAGCTCTCCGCTTCGTCACACCGTCTCAGGCCTCGGCCCCCGTTTGTTGGCGGGGTGGCGACGGCTTTGAAGTGAATCGGGGTTAAAGGAGGCGAGGGGGAGGGGGGGTCCGGGACGGGGGCCGGGTGATGGATCGATTCATGTCCATCGCAGGGTGAGGCGCTCGGGTCAGGACTCATCTAACAAAACCACTTAGTGCACACGGCGAGATTTATGCTCGGCACCTGGGACGCCGCCACGGTATAAAACAAGCTCCGCCTTCTGTGGAGATCTGCTCACTTTTCCAGATGCTGTAATTAATACTCCATCCTCCGTTTGACTCGAAGGTTTACGTAACCGGCTAAAGTGCGAGTGCGGCGCTCGCTGCGCGACAGCTGTGATGGTGGCGTAGAACGTGCGTACGGTTCGAAAACCTAAAGAACAAAGTACTCTCACTTTATAATGTACAGCAGAACGTTCGGGTCCATACGAGTGTTAAAGCTCAGAAGAATGTTCTTTAAACGACATCCCATATAATACATTTATATTGTATGCTTCGTCTTGATTCGTATGTTAATCTTTATTGTGGCTTAGTGGTTGGCATGTTCTCCTCAACGCCGGGGATCCAGGTTCGAATCCCGATCTGGGTGGAGTTTCCATGTTCTTCACGTGCCCATGTGGGCTTTATCCACGTTCTTGGGTTTCGGGTTCGCTTTGAACACACAACCTCCACTCAGAAAACACCTTCATTCTTCATTCACCCCGATCTGGATTCAAACCCAGAACCTCATACCTGTAAGAACCTTATACCTGTACGAACCTCATACCTGTACGAACCTCGTACCTGTACGAACCTCATACCTGTAAGAACCTCATACCTGTACGAACCTCATACCTGTAAGAACCTCATACCTGTACGAACCTCATACCTATAAGAACCTCATACCTGTAAGAACCTCATACCTGTACGAACCTCATACCTGTACGAACCTCATACCTGTAAGAACCTCATACCTGTACGAACCTCATACCTATAAGAACCTCATACCTGTAAGAACCTCATACCTGTACGAACCTCATACCTGTACGAACCTCATACCTGTACGAACCTCATACCTGTACGAACCTCATACCTATAAGAACCTCATACCTGTACGAACCTCATACCTGTACGAACCTCATACTTGTAAGAACCTCATACCTGTAAGAACCTCATACCTGTAAGAACCTCATACCTGTAAGAACCTTATACCTGTAAGAACCTCGTACCTGTAAGAACCTCGTACCTGTAAGAACCTCATACCTGTAAGAACCTCATACCTGTAAGGCGTTAGCATTGACCGCTGCACCTCAGAGATCTGGATCCAAATTGGAATCTGCGTGGTTTCCATGTTCTCCCCGTGTCTGCATTAGTTTTCTCCAGTTTCCTTCCCACTGTCTTAAAACATGGATTTAAGGTGAATTAGATGCTCTTAATTGCCCCTATCTAAATTGCCCCATATAGTGTTAGTGAGTGTGTGCCCAGTGATCAATTGGCACCTTGTTTTTGGTTTATCTGCCTATGGCCCAAAACAATCTCCTCTGCATATGCACCCCCCCCCCACCCTGTAGAGGACTGAGCGATCAGGATAATAAGATGAGATGAAGGTGCAGTGTGTACGAGTCTCAGTAACGACCTGAATGAATTCCTCTTTCAAAGTGTCCTGTCACATTTTGGAGCGTGATGAAGCGCTCGTCCACCACTTATTCTTTTAGTTGCTTTTAAATGGACGTGACAAATTGGAGCGAGCTGCCGGCAGAGGCTCGGCGTTAAAGGCGGTGGTGGAGCCGGGGGCTTTGTGAAGCCTCGCTGTGTTTACATCTTTTATGGTTTTAAAAGGCTGTGCCTGACAGCATGGCCGTTATTAATGGCGCCACTCTTAGCTTGGTTCCGGGCCGCGGTACACTCGATCTACGCCTCTAGGGCCGAAAGTATCAGCCCCCTGTAGCTATTCTGTTCTTCTCGCTTCTGAATAGGGAGCCAGACCAGGAATCGGCCCATCTCTTATAGAACAAATCCCCCCCCCCATCCATCACAGGCTGGGTTATGTAGGAACGAAGGGGCCGTGTGGGCAGCGAATGGGAGAGAAATCAGATTTATCGTGCTGTCAACCCCGTCCCGATCCGAGTGGGTTCTTTCACTTACTGAAGTTCTTTGTGTTCCTCTGTATTTTCTTAAACTCGTGACCTCTCTGCTTTTTTATCCCCCTCATAGTTAATCCACCTCATTGCCTCTGCGCCTCGAGATCCAAACAGCGTTCAGCAGGCTGTAGGTTTAATACGTCCACGTTTGCTCGTCTGTGAGCCGTTGGACGCAGCGCCGGTACCATCTGGTCATTTCTCAGCAAACAGCCTCCCGTTTCATCACCGTGTTTAAAGACACACACCGACCGTGACGTGTCAGCGTCTGAGTCATTCACAAATGACTCCTCGGTCCTCATGGCGTGGCTGGTCATGTGTGAATTCATTGGTCGAATCTTAAATATACGACATCAGTGGTGAAACGATTAATCGTGTTTGCCATTTATCACGATTAAGAATGTTACAATTAACTCTTTGTCAGAGCGCCTCGACATCGCCATGACGACATTTATGAGGAAAATACGTGGGGAATTTTGGACCGAATGGCCCAACTCGCATGGGCACACACCTCCGTTTGCTTTGTGCTCACTGGATTTTTTTTTTTTTTCTTATATAGATTTTGGGTGGCTTAGTGGTTAGCACGTTCGCCTCTCAGCACTAGGGATTCCCGGTTCGAATCCCCATCTGGGTGGAGTTTCCATGTCCTCCCTGTGTCCGCGTGGGTTTCCTCCGGGTTCTCCGGTTTCCTCCCACAGTCCAAAAACATGGATCAAGTCAATTGAGTTCTCCAAATTGCCCCATATAGAGTGTGTCTGTGTGAGTGAGCGTGTGCCCAGCGATAGATTGGTGCCCTGTCCTGGGTGTATCTGCCCAGCGCACGAGACGTTCTCCCCTGGATGGGCATGTGGAACCCCACCGCGACCCTAATAGAGGATAAAGCTGAAGATAATGAATAAATGAATAATATATAGATTTTCACCAAAAAATTTTATATTTTGTGTTATAACGAATGTTTTTGTTAATATTCTGCAAAAGCCCTGCGTCGTCTGGTTTTCGATAACAAAATGTTATTTTTGACCCTTTTTTACATTTAATTTAAAGTTAATTACGCCATATTAATCGTATAATCCTGATTATTTATTTAAAAATAAGGATCCCATCAAACTGTGTGATCATCTCATCCCTACTGCGTACTAACGAGGCATTTTTGAGTTCCCGCTACCACAAGTTGATTCGGGGACGTGTCCCTGCTGACTGCGGGGCGGGGGGTTCCGCAGGGCGGGGGTTACAGCGTGGCAGGTCTGTTTGTGAGAAACGTAATGGTGAAATAAACGAGTGTGTCTGAGAGCGCTACCGAGAGGCAGTGGATCAATGTTGGCTCAGGTTCAGCCACGCCGTCTGATTTATGTCCTACAATAAGTGAGTGTGAATAGCAGGACAGGGTTCTCCTGCCATGGCCCACAGTGACTCTCTCTCTCTCTCTCTCTCTCTCTCACTCACTCACTCCATCACTCACACTCACAGTCGATCAGTTGATCAATCTTTTACTACAGTGTCATCGAACTGAGGTCTTCAGGGACATGTGGGGCCACTTGCTCAGTCTATTTATATGCGATATTAATCGGCAGCGTCCCTCGAGGCTTCCCCCCGCATCGCACGCTGCGGCTAAAATACACACGCCGACGGTTCGACTGTTTTGTCTGCTCTGACGTCGTTATCGCCTCTCACTATAACATTAGCCAGTCATCTTTCGGGATTTTAAACACCCAGATTCATGCAGAGGGAAAATATTTGGCTTTCAAAACAGCAACCGTGTATTTATTTTGGAACATTGTTACTGTTTACGTCTTGGTCCGACTCGCGTATTGCTACCAGCAGCTGCAGCGCGAAGGTCACCCCATCAGGCGCTTACGCATATTAAATGAAACACTAAGTCATCCATTGTCTCCATTTCATGTGATTAAGAGTTTTTTTTTTTTTTTTTTAAAACATGGTTTACTAACCAGCTGAGTCCTGAAGACTTTTGCAGTGTGATGGCTCTCTGTGCTGGATTTTTTTAAGGAGTTTGAGTTTTCTTCGGGTTTAATCCGTAAACATCTCCATTTTGTCTTCTGAACTAAACAAGGTTTAAAATCTTGGGTTCATCAGTTTGGGCTTTTTAGGATTTTGATATTAAAATATCTGAAAATATCCGAGTAAATAATTTAAATACATGACGTTCAGCAAGTGGACAAATGTAATGTAACATTACACTTATGGAAGGTTTAATATTCTGGGTCTTTTTACAATTTTATCAGCTGACACACATCTGGGATTTTAACAAGATCTTGTAGTGTGTATGTGGATTAGGTGTGTGGGTTTGTGTGCATAAGGAGTATGTGTGTGTATGTGGAGTATGTGGGTGAATGGGTGTATGTGGGTGAGTGTGTATGTTGTATGTGGAGTATGTGGAAGTATATAAGTGAGTGTGTATGTTGAGTATGTGGGTGTGTGCAGGTGAGTGTGTATGTGGGTGAATGGGTGAATGGGGTATGTGTGGGTGAGTGGGAGTATGGGGTATTTTTGGGGTCAGACAATGATGGATGAGTAAAGCAGAATTCCACTCTCCATTCCAGTTCATCTCCCTGGCGATTGATAGACTCGAGGTCAGTCCTTTTTGCACTGTGGCAAAGAAGGGACCTTCCCCAAACTGTTGGATTACTTAATGTTAATGATGCGCAGACACTTTTATCCAAATCGTCTATTCCAACTTGAATGTTGGGGTCAGAGTTCAGGGTCAGCCAAGATACTGCAGCCCTGGAGCAGCGAGGGTTAAGGGCCTTGCTCAGGGGCCCACATTGGCAACTTCATTGGACCTCATCATCGACCTCAAAACCTCATGGTTTTATAACATGTTTATATATATAATATTTGCTGTTTACAGGTTGATTTTTTTAAATGATTAATTAATAATTAATGAATCCCTGAGGGCTCTTTGCTTTCCTCTGTGGTGCTTCAGCTGAACGTCTGCAGTCAGGATCATTAATATTCCTTAAACCTGCAGATGTAACGTGAATAACTGCATGATGTATCTAATGAAGCATTTTAAATGAGGAGGCGCTGTATCAAGTACCGCTTGAATAAACTGAGCATGCACACACACACACACACACACACACACACACACACACACATACACAAACACACACCGACTCTCTTCACACAGAGGCACAAAAAGGTCTTTCTTCGTGAGTGTGTGCTTTGCCTCGGTGCAGGTATGCAGAGCCGAGCAGAAGCCTACGCTGTCTGAGTTTCTGCCATGACAGTGCCATGACAAACACACACTGAAAGCCTTATTTATGGCGTGAACAGAACACACTGTACTAATTGCCCTGATGTGATGTATCGAGCTCATTAGAGTCGCTGCAAAGCTCTGAATCATGTTTCTTTTCGTCCGGCAGCCAACGTCTTGGACACGATGTTGTTGAGGAACTCTGGAAGGCTGACCGTGGACGGTCGGAAGGAAGATGCTGGCGGCTCGGCGCCCGAGATTCCAAAGAAAATGCTCTGGTGTCATTGTTACCATCACTGTCCAGAGGATTCCATCAACAACACCTGCAGGTTCGACTCACTTCAACAGACACGAGTAGAATCTTATATATGTTTAGGGTGAAGTTTACTTTCGTCATATTTACTATATTTTATTATAAAACGGGTACATCAGTGGACCTGGGATATGAACGTACAACCTTCTGATTGATGGCAGGGACTTCTTATAAGCCTTCATAGCAGTTACATACAGAATAATCACTGTGGAAGAAATTCATGGATTCATTCATTATCTTCCTCTTTATCCTCTATTAGGGTAGCGGGGGGGTTCCCCATGCCCATCCAGGGGAGAACATCTTGTGCGCCGGGCAGATACACCCAGGACAGGGCGCCAATCTATCGCTGGGCACACACTCACTCACAAGACACACTCTACATGGGGCAATTTGGAGAACTCAATTGACTTGATCCATGTTTTTAGACTGTGGGAGGAAACCGGAGAACCCGGAGGAAACCCACGCGGACACGGGGAGAATATGTAAACTCCACCCAGATGGGGATTCGAACCGGGAATCCCTAGTGCTGAGAGGCGAACGTGCTAAACCACTAAGCCACCGTGCCGCCGTGGAAGAAATTTTTAGGTTATATTTACATCTGTGTGGTCTGCTGCTTCACATGAGTGTAATGGTAATTGTACAGTCAGTAGCTCTGCATCTAAACCCACAGAACGGATGGCTACTGCTTCACCATGGTGGAGGAGGAAGATGGAGGCCCTCCGGTGCTCACCTCGGGCTGCTTGGGATTAGTGGGATCTGAATTTCAGTGCCGGGTGAGAAACCCATTTTGAGAAGTCTGGCTGTTTTCACTCATTTTCCTCATTTGCCTTAATACCCTTGATTGATTTTGCCCCGCAGGACACGGGCAGCGCTCGGCTGAGGAGGGCACTGGAGTGCTGCACTGATCAGGACTACTGCAACCGGGACCTCCACCCAACCCTACCGCCTCTCAACACTCCCAGTACGGCTTGTTATTCTTTGCTGAGTCTGAAACAGAAAACAGAATCTGACATCATTGCTAAAGTCTTAAAGCACGACAGAACCTTAAGTACAGAGAGGACGGAATGCCACACCTTCAGATGGAGGTGCTCGAGTGTAAAACAGAGTTTTCTTTTACAATTAGTGCTTATTTACCTTTTTAAAAAAGAGGTTTCCGGGAATTATCTGCAATTATGATATAGACTAATGTCCCTAAGTCAAGTCAAGTCAAGTAATTTATTTATATAGCGCTTTTTACAACAGTACATTGTCACAAAGCAGCTTTACAGAATGAAAAGCCTTTAAACCCCCAAAGAGCGAGCCGAAGCGACAGTGGCAAGAAAAAACTCCCTTTTATGTTGTTATTTAAGGAAGAAACCTTGGGAGGACCAAGACTCAATGGGGGACTCATCCTCCTTGAGCAGCCAGGCAGCATCAACAGTGTAGAACAGCCATGTCCAGATACTAAACAAATGGAAAAACTAACAACTAGAAAACTATATGTGAGTCCATTAGGGGGCGTCCTGCAGGACCGCCTTGTCAGGATCCATACAGTATTCGTAAGCAGAGCCATGGATCTCCAGGAAGCCGGGGGACACCCCAATGCAGTTCACTGGGGTTGAAGTGGGGGATGAAGCTGATGGAAATGGATACTGGGTTCAGAAACATGAATGTGCACTTAAAAATAGAGTATGTTATTGTGTCCTTGTACTTTTTAGAATATTTTTACAGTTCATATAACGCCAGACGCTGCCTCCCACAGACACACACTCCACTAGAGAGCGATGTTGAAACCCGTTGCTGTGTGTGGCCCGGTGTCCTGCATGTTGCCTGATGGCTTGTGACAGGTTAAATGGCTACAAACCACACATTTTAGGCACGCCGGGCGGAGGGGGTGGGGAGCAGGTGAACCAGAGTCGGCAGTCTTTGCTTGTTCTTTCACTCTGTAATGAAAAGGACAGTTGGGCTCCTGGGAACTCTTAGGTTTCCAACCACGGCTTCAAGCAGCTATCTGTCCATCTATCACACTGCAAGACATCCCAGCTCTCACATTCGGATTGTGTGTGTGTGGGTGTGTGTGTGTGTGTGTGTGGTGTGGGTGTGTGGGTGGGTGTGTGTGTGTGTGTGTGTGGGAGCTTGTGGGGGTTGTGTTTCTCTGATGCTGACACTGAAGACGTCGGGACAAATTAATTACTTTGTTTGAAGGACGACTTGATTTCTAAACACAGGCGTCTTTAAAATGGCCTCATCACTGGACAAAACAGAAAGCAACCGTCTCTGCTTTTTAATAAGCTCATTATAAACTACACGCTTATTTAAATCAGGTCTTTCATTTAGTTTTACTGCCACAGGTTTGATAATTAAATACATAGTCTGCCATTTTCCCCACAAGGCAGGGTCCGATTTGAGTTAGGTGTGAAATAACCTGCTTGGCCAGCACAGACCCCTTACCTCATCTCATTCAGCTTCAGTGTCTGATCTCACAAACGTTCCTTTGAGATACACAGACAACGTTACCCAAAGTCTTACAGAGACCCTTTTTTCAGGAACTAAAGTGTCCCAATACGTTTTTCCATGTAGCATTTATACATGTAATTACAGAGATTTGACACACGGGGGCAGAATATTTAAAATTATGGAATGGATGGAAAAACCGGCTGGTATTTATTTTTTTTAAGGAAGAAACCTTGTGAGGACCGAGGCTCAGTGAGGCACAGTGTTAACAGTGAAGAGCGTCAGTAAAATCCAGACTGTGTTTTATTAAAATCCCTTTTGATCTGCATCTGTAACGTCCTGGCAGGACTGCAGACCCAGTTCAGATTGCTCTGCAGTTTGTTTGTGTAAGGGTCAGGAGTGTGTACTGCACTTTTATTGGGTACGGGGTTGTCTTGCACCCCTGGCTGTCACGAGAACAGCAGTAAGCTTAGATTCCCAGAGAGCAGCAGCAGAACCTTGGAGCTTCAGCAGTGTCGTGGAGCAGAAACTCGATCACACACAGGGAAGGGGAAGGGGATGTGATCGATCATGACTGAGTTTCCCCTTTGTGTATTCTCCTCCTACACACACACACACACACACACACACACACTCTCACACACACTCTCACACACACACACACACACACACACACACACACACACACACACCAAAGATATCACTTCAGGTCGACAGAGGAAAACAAGAGCATCATGCATCGAAAGAGGCTAAACAGAATGAAGTGAAACTGTATTAAAGACTAACCCTTTATTAACCCTTTATTAACCCTTTATTAACCCTTTATTCCTCTGTCTCCTCTTCAGACTACGTGGACAGCAGCATCCACCAGATGGCTCTAGTCATCTCTGTAACAGTGTGCAGCATCATCCTCCTCTTCATCATTGTCTTCTGTTGCTTCAGGTGAATCTCCCACCTACAACAAATGAGCAGTCAGTTAATAATAACAATAATACATTTAATTAATATTTATAATTGATTCTGTAAACGATTGAATATATAATCTGAATTCCATGATTTATCTCGGCATGTTCCATTCATCCATTCATTCATCTTCTACTTAATCCTCTTATTAAGGTTGAGGGGGTGGGGGTGTTCCCAGAGCCCATCCAGGGTAGAACATTTTGGGTGCTGAGCAGGTACACCCAGAACAGACTGGGCACACTTTCACGCACACACACACACGCACTATATGGGGCAATTTACAGCAGTCATTTCACCTTGAATTCATGTTTTTTTTGCCTGTGGAGGAAACCCACGCAGACATGGGGAGAACATCGAGACTCCACTCAGATCGGGATTGTAA
>JAFMOC010000060.1:907500-957500 GCA_019802505.1 Corydoras sp. C115 | reverse complement strand
CTATAGCCTTACGTTTTTTACCCAAAAATGACGTCTTACTATAGCTTTACGTTTTTTTTTTATCAAAAAATGACGTCTTACTATAGCCTTACGTTTTTACCCCAAAATGACGTCTTACTATAGCCTTACGTTTTTTTTATCAAAAATGACGTCTTACTATAGCCTTACGTTTTTTACCCCAAAATGACGTCTTACTATAGCCTTACGTTTTTCATCAAAAATGACGTCTTACTATAGCCTTACGTTTTTTGTCAAAAATGACGTCTTACTATAGCCTTACGTTTTTCATGAAAATGACGTCTTACTATAGCCTTACGTTTTTCATGAAAATGACGTCTTACTATAGCCTTACGTTTTTTGTCCAAAATGACGTCTTACTATAGCCTTACGTTTTTCATGAAAATGACGTCTTACTATAGCCTTACGTTTTTTGTCCAAAATGACGTCTTACTATAGCCTTACGTTTTTTTCAAAATGACGTTTACTATAGCCTTACGTTTTTTCAAAAAATGACGTCTTACTATAGCCTTACGTTTTTCATCAAAATGACGTCTTACTATAGCCTTACGTTTTTTACCCCAAAATGACGTCTTACTATAGCCTTACGTTTTTACCCCAAAATGACGTCTTAGCCTTACGTTTTTCATCAAAAATGGCATCTTACTATAGCCTTACGTTTTTTACCCCAAAATGACGCCTTACGTGTTTCATCAAAAAAAGACGTCTTACTATAGCCTTACGTTTTTACCCCAAAATGACGTCTTACTATAGCCTTACGTTTTTTACCCCAAAATGACGTCTTACTATAGCCTTACGTTTTTCATCAAAAATGACGTTTTTACCCCAAAATGACGTCTTACTATAGCCTTACGTTTTTACCCCAAAATGACGTCTTACTATAGCCTTACGTTTTTTACCCAAAATGACGTCTTACTATAGCCTTACGTTTTTTACCCCAAAATGACGTCTTACTATAGCCTTACGTTTTTTACCCCAAAATGACGTCTTACTATAGCCTTACGTTTTTTACCCCAAAATGACGTCTTACTATAGCCTTACGTTTTTTACCCCAAAATGACGTCTTACTATAGCCTTACGTTTTTACCCCAAAATGACGTCAGACTATAGCCTTACGTTTTTCATCAAAAATGGCATCTTACTATAGCCTTACGTTTTTCATCAAAATGACGTCTTACTATAGCCTTACGTTTTTTACCCCAAAATGACGTCTTACTATAGCCTTACGTTTTTTTACCCCAAAATGACGTCTTAGATAGCCTTACGTTTTTTTATCAAAAATGACGGCTTACTATAGCCTTACGTTTTCATCAAAAATGACGTCTTACTATAGCCTTACGTTTTTACCCCAAAATGACGTCTTACTATAGCCTTACGTTTTTCATCAAAAAACGACGTCTTACTATAGCCTTACGTTTTTTGGGGTAAAAATGACGTCTTACTATAGCCTTATTTTTTACCCCAAAATGACGTCAGACTATAGCCTTATAGTTTTTATCAAAAATGACGTCATTACTATAGCCTTAAACGTTTTTTTGACCCCAAAATGACGTCTTACTATAGTCTTACGTTTTCATCAAAAATGACGTCTTACTATAGCCTTACGTTATTTACCCAAAAAACGTCTTACTATAGCCTTACGTTTTTGATGAAAAACGTCTTAATAGCCTTAGACGTTTTTTTGGGGTAAAAAACGTAAGGCTATAGTAAGACGTCATTTTTTACCCAAAATGTAAGCTATAGTAAGACGTTTTTTGATCAAAAAAAGGCTATACTATAGACGTTTTTGGGGTAAAAATGACGGCTTACTATAGACTTACATTTTGGGGTCAAAAACGTCTTACTATAGTAAGACGTTTTTTGACCCCAAAATGACGTCTTATATAGCCTTACGTCATTTTGGGGTGAAAAACGACGTCTATAGTATAGACTTCATTTTTTACCCCAAAAACGTAAGGCTATACTAAGACGTCATTTTGGGGTTAAAAAATGGTCTTACTATAGCCTTACGTTTTTTACCCCAAAATGAAAGTCTTACTATAGCCTTACGTTTTTCAAAAATGTAAGTCTTATAGTAAGCCTTACGTTTTTTTCATAAAAAATGACGTCTTACTATAGCCTAAGACGTTTTTTTGGGGTAAAAACGTCTTACTATAGTTACGTTTTTTACCCCAAAATGACGTCTTACTATAGACTTACATTTTTTAAAAAATGACGTCTTACTATAGCCTTACGTTTTTTGGGGTAAAAACGTAAGTCTTACTATAGCCTTACGTCATTTTGGGGTAAAAACGTAAGGCTTATAGCCTTAGACGTTTTTGATGAAAAAAAACGCTATAGTAAGACGTACGTTTTTTAAAAATGTAAGGCTATAGTTAGACGTTTTTTTGATAAAAAAACGTAAGGCTATAGTAAGACGTCATTTTGGGGTAAAAACGTAAGGCTATAGTAAGACGTCATTTTTTAAAAAACGTAAGGCTATAGTAAGACGTCATTTTGGGGTAAAAAACGTAAGGCTATAGTAAGACGTCATTTTGGGGTAAAAAACGTAAGGCTATAGTAAGACGTCATTTTGGGGTAAAAAACGTAAGGCTATAGTAAGACGTCATTTTGGGGTAAAAACGTAAGGCTATAGTAAGACGTCATTTTGATGAAAAACGTAAGGCTATAGTAAGACGTCATTTTGGGGTAAAAACGTAAGGCTATAGTAAGACGTCATTTTGGGGTAAAAACGTAAGGCTATAGTAAGACGTCATTTTGGGGAAAAAACGTAAGGCTATAGTAAGACGTCATTTTGGGGTAAAAAACGTAAGGCTATAGTAAGACGTCATTTTGGGGTAAAAAACGTAAGGCTATAGTAAGATGTCATTTTGAGGTTAAAAAACGTAAGGCTATAGTAAGACGTAATTTTTGATAAAAAACGTAAGGCTATAGTAAGACGTCATTTTGGGGTAAAAAACGTAAGGCTATAGTAAGACGTCATTTTGGGGTAAAAAACGTAAGGCTATAGTAAGACGTCATTTTGGGGTAAAAACGTAAGGCTATAGTAAGACGTCATTTTGAGGTTAAAAAACGTAAGGCTATAGTAAGACGTCATTTTGGGGTAAAAAACGTAAGGCTATAGTAAGACGTCATTTTGGGGTAAAAAACGTAAGGCTATAGTAAGACGTCATTTTGGGGTAAAAAACGTAAGGCTATAGTAAGACGTCATTTTGATGTTAAAAAACGTAAGGCTATAGTAAGACGTCATTTTGGGGTAAAAAACGTAAGGCTATAGTAAGACGTCATTTTGGGGTAAAAAAACGTAAGGCTATAGTAAGACGTCATTTTGGGGTAAAAAACGTAAGGCTATAGTAAGACGTCATTTTGGGGTAAAAAACGTAAGGCTATAGTAAGACGTCATTTTGGGGTAAAAAACGTAAGGCTATAGTAAGACGTCATTTTGGGGTAAAAACGTAAGGCTATAGTAAGACGTCATTTTGGGGTAAAAAACGTAAGGCTATAGTAAGACGTCATTTTGGGGTAAAAAACGTAAGGCTATAGTAAGACGTCATTTTTGATGAAAAACGTAAGGCTATAGTAAGACGTCATTTTGGGGTAAAAAACGTAAGGCTATAGTAAGACGTCATTTTGGGTAAAAAAACGTAAGGCTATAGTAAGACCTCATTTTGGGGTAAAAAACGTAAGGCTATAGTAAGACGTCATTTTGGGGTAAAAAACGTAAGGCTATAGTAAGATGTCATTTTGGGGTAAAAACGTAAGGCTATAGTAAGACGTCATTTTGGGGTAAAAAACGTAAGGCTATAGTAAGATGTCATTTTGGGGTAAAAAACGTAAGGCTATAGTAAGACGTCATTTTGGGGTAAAAACGTAAGGCTATAGTAAGACGTCATTTTTGATGAAAAACGTAAGGCTATAGTAAGACGTCATTTTGGGGTAAAAAACGTAAGGCTATAGTAAGACGTCATTTTGATGAAAAACGTAAGGCTATAGTAAGACGTCATTTTGGGGTAAAAACGTAAGGCTATAGTAAGACGTCATTTTGGGGTAAAAAACGTAAGGCTATAGTAAGACGTCATTTTGGGGTAAAAACGTAAGGCTATAGTAAGACGTCATTTTGGGGTAAAAACGTAAGGCTATAGTAAGACGTCATTTTGGGGTAAAAAACGTAAGGCTATAGTAAGACGTCATTTTGGGGTAAAAAACGTAAGGCTATAGTAAGACGTCATTTTGGGGTAAAAAAAGGCTATAGTAAGACGTCATTTTTGTGGCTATAGTAAGACGTCATTTTGGGGTAAAAAACGTAAGGCTATAGTAAGACGTCATTTTGGGGTAAAAAACGTAAGGCTATAGTAAGACGTCATTTTTGATGAAAAACGTAAGGCTATAGTAAGACGTCATTTTGGGGTAAAAAACGTAAGGCTATAGTAAGACGTCATTTTGGGGTAAAAAACGTAAGGCTATAGTAAGACGTCATTTTGGGGTAAAAAACGTAAGGCTATAGTAAGACGTCATTTTGGGGTAAAAAACGTAAGGCTATAGTAAGACGTCATTTTGGGGTAAAAACGTAAGGCTATAGTAAGACGTCATTCTGGGGTAAAAAACGTAAGGCTATAGTAAGACGTCATTTTTGATGAAAAACGTAAGGCTATAGTAAGACGTCATTTTGATGAAAAACGTAAGGCTATAGTAAGACATCATTTTTGATGAAAAACATAAGACACACACACATATTTATATATTTTTATTTATTTATTTTAATTTATTTTTTTTTTGGTATGTCTGTGTATTACTACACACACACAAACACACACACACACACACATATATTTGTGTGTGTGTGTTTGTGCATGTTAAGTATATTTGCCGTTGCTCCTGCTGTGATGTTGTGATTATTAAATATAAAGGTGTTTGTGATGATGCTGCATTGAGCCGTTGTGCAGGACTGACACAGACAAAGTGGAAGAGACACATTTTCTCTCAGTGTTTTCTGAACATCGTCATAAAGAGGAAACACAGTCTGACTTCACATGTTAAATGTAGTAGATGAAAGATCCCCGATAAGGACGCATCAGGATGCAGAAGCGTGTCATTATTCCAGCTGTATGAAACCCGATGTGACAATCTGTGAGACAGAAACATCACGACGGCGTTCAAAAAGCAGCAATCAATCCCACTGTGTTCATGACTTTGATCTGAATGTCATTCTGCATGATAATGTTGAACAACAGTGTTGTCTGTGCACGGATATACATCCCCCCCCCCTCCCCTCCCCTCCCCCATCAGCCGGTTTCTAAGGAAATCCGAATCCCACATTGGGCTGCAGGCTCATGAGGTTTACGCTGACCGCTCCTGACACATCTGAAGCCTGAGGGTTTTAGTCTTGCTGTAAAAGTCTTCTCTCTGGTTTTACAGTGACACAAACGAGGTGGACATCCCACCAAACACACGAGTGGGCACCAAGCGCTACATGCCGCCCGAGGTTCTGGACGAGACCCTGAACCGCAATCACTTCCACTCTTACATCATGGCTGACATGTACAGCTTCGGCCTGATCCTGTGGGAAATCGCCCGGAGATGTGTGTCAGGAGGTAAGAGCCGACCGGACTCCCTGAGCTTCTGCTTTAACTGTTAAAAGGAAATGTAGCTTATATGATCTGTTTTCACTTTTAAACACAGTTCCAGTATAAAGTTTAGACACGCCCTCAATTTTTTTACCACTCATTGTCCATGTTCTCAGTTCCACTTCCTTCAAAGATGGACTTTGTAGTTCTAATTGTTATTCCACTCTGTAGTCCATCTGTTGTGTTCTACAGTACATAATGTGTACTCTGTTCTCTGATGGTCAGAACCCCAACAGTACCATCACAGAGCAGGGGTTATTGGGTGGGTGCATTAGTCCTATCCCAGCAGTGTCAATGAGGTGGAGAAATGAAACTCCAGCAGCACTGCTGCACTAAAACCCCCCTCACCACATCAGTGTCACTGCAGAACTGACAATAAACAATCCACCACCCAAATGATACCTGTTCTGTGATGCTCCTGACCAACAGAGAACAGAGAACCAACAGGGGACTAACAACAACAAAGATGATTTGGGTTTGACTGTAATGGAGTTTAACTTTAGCTTTATGTTACATTAATATATATGTGTGTGTGTGTGTGTGTGTGTGTGTGTGCTGTAGGTATCGTGGAGGAATATCAGTTGCCTTATTACGACCTGGTGCCCTCCGATCCGTCCTATGAAGATATGAGGGAGGTCGTCTGCGTAAAGAGAAAAAGACCCTCGTTTGCAAATCGCTGGTCCAGTGATGAGGTAATCTATACAGACAGCCTAATTAAAACCTTTATTAGATAAATAATATATGCAAAGAACTAGAGAGAAGCATCAGAGGTTCCGTCAATGCCGGGACGTCAGGGTTCTGTGTGTGTGCATGTTCTCCTATAACAACAGAAGGAAAATGAAAACCATAGAATAGCTTGTAAACCTGCTGATACTATATGGGCAAAAGTATAAGGACACGTCACCAAATTATTGAAGCCATTTGTTTCTTTTAGTTTTATTGTTGCTGGTGTATAAACTCAGACCCATGGTCATTCATTTTAAATTAAATTAAATAAATTCCTTTTATTGGGGGCATTTTCAGGAACTATGGATGGAGACTGTAAGTCAGGCTTTCTCCTCCAACGTCAGTGTCTGAGCCAACAAATGCTTTTTGGAATAAATGTGTAAGATTTTTACAGACACGCCCCAAAATTACACATAAACCTGTTTTGGATAAAAGAAGCTGGTAACGGTAGGGCAAATTAAATTTGGGATGATTAAATTTGGAAAAGGTCTGCACTGCAGATGTCTTCATACTTTTGTCCATATAGTGTAGTCCATCTTGTGTGTCAGAGAGTCAGTGTCCCGAGCACTATGAAGATTTTTTTAAATGCTTAAAAAAATAAATATCAAAGATCTGATAGAACAATCATCCGATTAAACCAAACTGAATCAAGAAACTTCCAGCTCCTCCAGTCTGAACATCCTCCAGATGTTCGTCACTTTGGGTTCTGTATGAGTTTCCTTCCTCTGCAGCTCTGTGTTTGGCTGCTCTTCACTTCACAGGTGTGAACGTGTCCTGCAATAGACAGGAGAAATGTCTCCGCCTTCCTAAAAACATTCAACCTTCAAGCAGACATTAACACGTCATTAAACCATTGACCAGCACCCCCTAGTGGATATAAGTATTTTTTACACTTAAAGTAGCAGTCAAACGTTTGGACCCAATCCTTTTTTTGCTCCATTTATTGTCCACGTTCTCATTTCCACTTCCTGTAAAGATGGACTTTGTAGTTCTATAATTTCACTCTGTAGTCCATCTGTTTGTGTTCTACAGTACATACTGTGTACTCTGTTCTCTAATGGTCAGAACCACCACAGAGCAGAGATCATTATACATAACAAAGATGGACAGCAGTCTGTAATTGTCAAACTACAAAGTTCATCTATGTGGTAAATGGACAACGGAGCGAGAAGGGGGCGTGTCCAAACTTTAGACTAGTAGTGAATGTTATTTTGGGATGGACTTATTTACAGCTGTGGTTCAAACCCATTTTGAAGCATCATAGTGATGGATGACTTGTCATTACTGACGACTGGGCAATGCTTATATGTGCAGTGTCTGAGGCAGATGCACAAGCTGATGAGCGAATGCTGGGCGCACAACCCAGGCTCCCGCCTCACCGCTCTCAGGGTGAAGAAGACTCTGGCCAAGATGCCCGAGTCTCAGGACATTAAACTGTGAAGGAGGCTCCCGCAGCTTCGACCGACTCAGACACGACTCCAGCTCCCGGACAGAGGAGAAGGAGACGCGAGGTCCTCCCCTCGACCCCCCTTTTTTTTTTGCTTTCTGTGAAAGCTCCCAGCCAGCTAAAGAGCAACCGAGACACTGCGCCCCCTGCTGGTCTGCACAGAGACATGGACATCACTACACCTTCCTGTTCCCACTGGCTTTTATTAAACTCTCCCACAGAGGTGAAGTTAAAGGTACACGGTGAGAAAAAGATGAACTTCTCTCTTCACTTCTCTCTCCACTGCACTGCGACAGTCCAGCAGGTCGAACCCGCACCCGCACCCGCACCATTGCCTCGCGTGCGGCCCCCGCCGTTTCACTGTGTGATGTTCGCACGTGGATGGATGGTGGAAGGAGGCGGAGTCCAGCTGTAGCCGATGTGCTACTGAAGGGGGACTGGACTGAACCCTGAATGTACATAAAGATATTGAAATGTATTAATTATGGATTGAATTGAACTAAACTGTTAAATATTAGTTTCTTCGAGTGCGTATGTTTTGGCTTGTGCCTTATTTAAAGTATAAATTTATTATGTGAACTCACAACCGTGTCCTGATGGCTTGCTGAAACACAGCGCTTTGTGAGCGGGTGGAGGCCAGTCCGGGGCTCTCGTATCGCAACATCGACCTCTGCTGGCTGCTCAGGGGATGCCATGCAGCCAGAAATCGTTCACTTGTGATGTCAGCTGCCGGTTTCCAGCCGCGGTGCCAACGTCGGTGACATCAGCAGAGTTGACTGTTAACTTACAGTTAACTTGATGCAAATAATGAGTCTGTTACTGATGGCAATCACGTTCAGAGGGAAGTTGGATTTGTTTAATGCACCCATGGCGCCACCTTCAGGCTAACACACGTCAGAGTTCTGTTTTCTGGTCATTTGATTTATCGAGGATCATATGGAAGCCGTGTGATTGGTGGTAAGATCAAACGTGTAGTTACACGACGGTGTTCGGTTCTACCTTGGTATTTGCTGGGGTTTAGTGAAACCATGGCAACCGAAATGTCAGCTGTAGTTGCTAATATCTCAACCAGCTAAATAAAATCCACTGTGATCAGCCGTCATGATCTCTCAGGAAAACGTTCCAATAACGCTGTTAAACCTGCTGTTTATATGCTTCAACCAAGAACTTGCACTATAAGAACAAAAGTCTTGGGACACCTCTGAATGCTTTTCTCATTTTTCAACGTTGATAAGCATCCCGTCTGAATGGGTTTTAAATCCGAGCACAGCGTCAGCCGTGATGCAGCCCCGCTGGATCAATGAGGGTTAAGGGTGAGGGCCAACATGAACCTTCAACCCGACGCACTAACCGCTGAGCTACTACCACATCCCATAATCATAGAGTTCAAGTCCCATTGTCGTGTTTAACAACCTTGTCATGCAGTTTGGAGAATGGTATGCTTTCAATTTTGTGGAAACAGTTTGGGGAAGGTCCCCCAGTTTGTGCCTCAGTGCACACAGCACAGCACCGCACCTAAAGTCTGATAATCTTTTGGAATGAAAGTCCCCAATTAACACGCCAAAATCTTGTGGAAAGCCCTCCCAGAAGAGAGGAAGCTGTTATACTCATTCATTCATTATCTTCTGCTTTATCCTCTATTAGGGTCGCAGGTGGGGTTCCCCATGCCCATCCAGGGGAGAACATCTCGGGCGCTGGGCAGATAGACCCAGGACAGGGCGCCAATCCATCGCTGGGCACACACTCATTCACACAGACACACTTCTATATGGGGCAATTTTGAGAATTCAATTGACTTGATCCATGTTTTTGGACTGTGGGAGGAAGCCGGAGAACCCGGAGGAAACCCACGCAGACACGGGGAGAACATGGAAACTCCACACAGATGGGGATTCGAAACCGGGAATCCCTAGTGCTGAGAGGCGAACGTGCCGACCACTAAGCCACCGTGCCGCCACCTGTTATACTGTTATATATAAATGTTTTTTAGGCCTTATGTATGTGTGTCCAAATACTTTTGCCCATAAAGTTAATGCTGCTGAGTTGAGATCAGAAATGTTCTGCATCCTGCATCCCCACTCGTGGCATTAATCTGAGTGGCCTTGCAGCCCTGCTACAGCGTGAAGGTGACCTCGTGCTCCACGAGGCCCTCTACAGGTGGACGTGCCCGTTGCTGGTTGAGATCCCTGAATTGGATGCAGAGCTACATGATGTGTTTCTGCTCCTCCATCAGTCGACATGTAAATGGAGTGAGACTGAACAACTGAAGATGTATGTTAACATTCCCCCCTAATAAAAGACTGCGAGTCCTACTGGCTGTGTCCTTGCTTGCAACTTCAAAGACGACGCTCACTTCCAGATCAAAGTAGTACAAGTCCTGATGATCAAAACGACTGTGGTATTGCTTAAGGGGGGAAAAAAACAAAAAAAACAAGGCAAACCTACAGTCGGCTGCTTATTTTCCCTCAGTAATGCACCTAATTATAATACCAGAGTAAATAATCGGCGCCTGCACTTGTGCAAGATGCCGGAGAAATGCGAAATAACAAGCCAGATTCAAAAGCAACTTACAGAGCCAGCAGACGAGACCGACGTCGTCCAGAAATGTCAGAAATGAAAAGATCAGCCTCGGCAGCATCGCCGTGTTGGTTTGAGCGCAGACGGTTTTTACGGCGCAATCAGATTGTGTTTTAATAGAGATTTTAAAAGCAACAGCACTTTCTCAGATCCTGATATACACAGGATGATGCAGTGTGTGTGAGAGAGAGAGAGAGTGAGAGAGAGAGACACCATGTCCCCCTGCAGTGCTGACTGTCAGACGGTTCACTTGTGCCAAATCAAATCAACTGGAGGAGACATTTTCTCTTGATCAGGATCATCCATCACAGCAACACGCAAAGAAAATATTTACTTTCTTCCTCCCTGCATCGTTTTTACTCTCTGTGCCATTTGGTCGCTGTGTGTTTGGGAGCGCAAATGATGTACTGTGTGCACGCCTCGCCAAAAGAAAAAGGGCTAAATCTGAATGTTATGTTGGTGTTGGGTGTGGTGGCTAGTGAGTTGGACTAATGGGCTAGCAGAATGTTGAGGGTTCAATCCACAGGTCCAGGAGCGCTGTGTCATGGCTGACCTTTAGCGTCTGCATAATGTCATTTCTGCCCAGCGATGGATTGGCGCCCTGTCCTGGGTGTATCTGCCCAGCGTCCGAGACGTTCTCTCCTGGATGGGCATGGGGAACCCCACCGCGACCCTAATAGAGGATAAAGCGGGAGATAATGAATGAATGAATAATGTCATTTCATTGAGTTCTGATCGTCTGCTGCTCCTCCATTGAGTTTTAAAGCTGATGCAGAACTCTGTAGCTCCTCCATTAAAAGGTAAAGTATAATATGATCTACGTGGAGTTTCCATGTTCTCCCCGTGTCTGTGTGGGTTTCCTCCGGGTTCTCCGCTTTCCTCCCACAGTCCAAAAACATGGATCAAGTCAATTGAGTTCTCCAAATTGCCTCTATAGAGTGTGTCTGTCTGAGTGCCCAGCGATAGATTGGCGTCCTGTCCTGGGTGTATCTGCCCAGCGCCCGAAATGTTCTCCCCTGGATGGGCATGGGGAACCCCCCCCCCCCCCGACCCTAATAGAGGATAAAGCGGAAGATAATGAATGAATGAATAATATGATCTACTTTCTAGAAAACTGTCCTCCACACTGAGTGAAGTGTGCATGTGTGCAGCGATTGGACAAGGTCACTTTAGCCGTAGTTCCTCAACCCCAAGCCTTCGATTGCCCCACCAACTTGTTTCCACCCATTGTTCTGCACAACTCATTTCACTTCATCGTCTTTCTGTAACTCACATTCAATACAAAGCCCTGAATCTGTGTCCCATGTACACACCTCCTGGTTGTTGACGGTGCTTTAGTGACGACGGCCACCTGCTGATTCACTCTGTAAACGGCAGGACAATCTTCCTAACGTTGTCTGAGACGTTCGTCCACATCCCCGTGTTCTGACTCACGTTCTCGCACTTGAGTCGCTTTGAATTAAAGGAAATGACAAAATGTTAATGAATGTAAATGCTCACGTCTGCCGGCCGGACGATTGACATTTATGTGTGTGTGTGTGTGTGTGTGTGTGTGTGTGATGTGTGTATTTACTGCAGACACAGCTGTTTTGCATGATGGTGCACATGATGATATTTCACAGATTGATTTACCCAAAGCGACAAGTAATCATCGAATGGTTGGCGTCAGATCACATGATGCATTCATTCATTCATTATCTCCCGCTTTATCCTCTATTAGGGTCGCGGTGGGGTTCCCCATGTCCATCCAGGGGAGAACGTCTCGGGCGCTGGGCAGATAGACCCAGGACAGGACGCCAATCCATCGCTGGGCAATCACACGATGCAGACATCCTGAAACAATGAGCGTACTCGTGGCTATTACCCAGAAACACCCACTGGCAGCATTATTAAACATGTTTTACCTTCATTATCCGTGTTTTCAGTTTAACTTACCGTATAGATGAACTTCTGTAGTTGTTCAATTACAGACTGTAGTTTTTGCGCATTTAATTCGTTGCAGTGCAGGTCATGTTTAGGTGGTGGATGATTCTCAGCAGGCGGCACGGTGGCTTAGTGGTTAGCATGTTCGCCTCTCAGCGCTAGGGATTCCCGGTTCGAATCCCCATCTGGGTGGAGTTTCCATGTTCTCCCCATGTCCGCGTGGGTTTCCTCCGGGTTCTCCGGTTTCCTCCCACAGTCCAAAAATGGATGAAGTCAATTGAGTTCTCCAAATTGCCCCATATAGAGTGTGTTTGTGTGAGTGAATGTGTGTCAAGCGATAGATTGGCGCCCTGTCCTGGGTGTGTCTGCCCAGCGCCCAAGACGTTCTCCCCTGGATGGGCATGTGGAACCCCACCGCGACCCTAATAGAGGATAAAACGGAAGATAATGAATGAATGATTCTCAGCACTACACTGATGTGATACAGTGTGAAGTGCTATTAAAACTAAATCAGACACCGCAGTGCGGTCCACAGATGTAAGTTCAGAGACAGAAGCTAGTCCTCTTCTTAACCTTCATCAGTGTCAGTTCACTGGATCAGTCTTCATCCCTGCTGCATCTGATCCGGTCCTACCAGCTGACATCACACAGTCTCAGCCCATCAGATCAGAGCTGAGAACCATCCATCACCCAAATGACACCTGCTCTGTGGGGGGGTCCTGAGGAGACATTAAAGCGTGATGCAGAGAAACAGACAGATTACAGACAGTAAGTGCATCTGTACGGTGAGTGGAACCAGTAAACTACACAACGAGTCTAGAACTAAAAAGGTGAACCCAAGTTTACAGCAGCAAACATAAGAGACGGAGGCGCCGAGACGTGAGTTCAGTGTTGCATATAAATATAATTTATTACCTGTTTAAAAATTCTTTCTTACATTTTGTACAGAAGTTTCACGGAGGAGATGCAAGCTTTCGGAAATTACATCATGAACGTGCCATAAAAGAATAAGTAACATCCTCACTATAAATATAAGATCCAAAGCCGTGGAGCCGTGGAGTTCAGCTGCTTTTTTTTTTCCTCTTTCTTTTAATGCATGTAGAGTTAGTTTAGAAAAAAAAAAAAAGAATGCAGGAGTTGCATAGACAGCTTTTCAAATCTGGACATCTTGTACAAGAGTCAAAGAAAAGAGAAATGAAACGCACGAGAGGCAAGACGCCGAGATGGAGAGCTGATCTGCAGGAGCAACATGCAGCCGTCCGCCCGCTCGCTCTCTCACCAAACCCAGCTCTATAATACAGGCCACACGAGACCGTCTGTAAATCACAAGAACCACGGTTCCACCCGGGCTCCGGCCCTGTTGGGCTGTGTCTCCAATCACCTGACCCTATGTTTGAGATACATCAAAATGATATGCCACCTCAGCGCGTCGCTGTGCAGTCAGCCTGCATCACTGCGGCCTGCGCGGGTTCATCTGAAGTGCATTTATATAACGGACAGGGTGGAGACCGAGAAACGTGTGATCAACAGAAACATGACGGGTTAAAGCTTGTGGGGTCCATCACATACAGCGAGGGGCCGAACGTCTGAAGAACCAATGGCAACGCTTCCACTTGAACGAAATGTCAACATGTATTTGTATTATACGATGCGATATGGACACAGTGAATTCAATGTCAAAGACCTCGCCGTGCACCTTAAACAACGGTATGCTTCCCACACCACGGGGGCAATTCGGGGAAGTCCCTGTCCTGTTTTAACATGACTGCATGTTCCCAGCGGCGTTGGAGAACTTCACAGAGCCCTGACCTTAACCCCAAAAAGCACCTTTGGGATGAATTAGAATGTCTGACCTCATTTACCGATCTTCTGAAAGAATTGGCGCAAGTTCTCACAGACACACTCCAACACACTCCAACCTTGTGGAAAGACAGCCACGGGATTGGTCCTCCCGTCACCCCCCTGTGATCCTAATAGAGGATTAAGCAGAAGATAACGAGCTGAGAGCGATACATAGTGCTGTTTACTACACGTCCTGACCTCATAGGACATTTGAAGAAGATGACGTAGCAGAACGTCCAAGCTTCACGCTCACATGACCTTCATTGAACATCCTTTGTGTGAGATGAAGCTGAAATCTACCCCCCTCCCCACCCCCCGTGGGATCAGATCATCTGTGTAAATGTGTGTTTTAGATTTTTTTTTTTTACGCTGTACTTAATTGATTTTCTAAAGTCTCCTCTCAACAATAACTCGAACCCGAACGCTCAGGACAGACGGTTAAACTTATCCCCGGTTGCCATGGTTACCGCAGGCGGCATAATCGCTTTGATGTACTGTTTAGTGTGATATTATTCTACACCTCATGAAGGTGTTCTGCTTCTGCCCTTTAACTCAGCAGAGGGTGGATTTGCAGAACCCTCGCGGGTGAACACGCCGTGAATCTGTAGGGAGCTTGCCGGGTTGTTTTTTTTCTTCTCTCTCCCTAAATTCCAGCATGAAGGTCAGATTTCTCCCAGCAGAGTAAACCACAGGTCCAATAACAGAAGAAATGCTCCTGTAGCCTCCCCACCCCCACCCGCCACCCCCCAGAACGACCTTGTTCAAAATGATCTCTCGTCTTCCTTTCAAGTGTTGGATTTGCGCTTAAATATGGAGCACAATGCAAACAAAAGCATAAAAACATAAGAAAAACAGCCGAACAATAACACCGTCAAGCTTTACACGTACAATGGCCTTATTTACACGCTGCATAATTTTGGAAGAAATCAAAATAAGAATTGCAGTTACTGGAAATGTCCACTGGGTGGCACTGTAAAAGAATAAAACGACAGACAATACAGGAGCGACTGCTTTTTTTTTTTTTTTTTTTTTTTTCCTGTTTCAAAGGAAGATGGGAGGAGGTGGAGAACGCGTAATGGGAGGCCGGCTGGGGGGGAAATTAGAGTATAAATGAGTATAAATTTTAAATATATCGTCACAAAGGGGCATTTGATTAACATTAGGTTTGTTTGAGTGGGAAAGCGAAAGGACTGACACGGGTCAATGGCACTCGAGGGGTTTTAATGCAAGGGGGGGCTTTTGATTTCTCTTATCTTGGGCTTTGACTCGCCACACACACACACACACTCTCTCTCGCTCACACACACACACACACACACGTATATACACCCCTCATGCCCATCACTGATTATCTTAGACGTCAGATAAAAAGTGGACGAGGTCCAATATCTGGACAGCAGAAGTCACGCGTTTCCTAAGAAACTGATTTGACAAATAGTAAAAAAACGAACTCTAACAGGGACCAGAGAAAGAAAGACTGTACCGGGACGTGTACAGTGTGCAGACGGGGGTTAAAGTACAACAGCTCCTGAATTGGCTTTGTTTCTCCCTCGGCTGGACCGCGCCGCCGCGCTGCCCCCTGCGTGGCGGGAAGATCCGGCCCGGCCGCCGTGCCTCGCTTGCAGTGTTCCATACCCAACATCCCTCACACTCTCATTTCGGTCATCTGTCGCTCCTTCCTCGCGCCCCACGGGGCATCAGTGCTCGGTCGCCATGGGTACAATGTTCTCATGGCGACCCATCTCCTCCAGGACGGCGGCCAGTCGGTTCAGGTTTCCGTCGGGAAAGTGCTGCGCCTCCCACAGATCCAAAATCACGCCGGTCGGACTCGACTTGGTGGCGAAGTAGTTCAGGTACCTGTAAGAAAGGAGGTGAAGAACCCTCAATTAATCATTCATGAACCGCCAAGTGTGATGTGGGACCAAAATCTACAGGTTTCCCTTACAAACATGAGCGGGATAGGCTTTAAACAGTGAATTATTGACTTTATTTGTGACTGTTTCACTTAAATACCATCTGTATTTATAGTTAAGGGATATATAAATACATCCCACCCTGAAAACCTTCAGAGAGTAGTAGGTTCTACTATAACTGGTGCCATATTAAATAGATACAAGTTATACATGATATATATATATAAGTTATATATATATATATATATATATATATATATATATATATATTATATAGTTATATAACAACTGTCCAAAACAACCAACCATGAACCAAATGGCTAATGATTGACATCTCATATAACCAAACTGTCAGTGACGACCCACTGACTTTAATCGCCTGCAGTGTCTCTTTTCTACCAGAGAGGCCGCCAGATCTGACAATTTCCAAAGTTACATACTGCAGCTTTAATAGCCGGAGTACCTCACAGCTGAGAGGTTAAAGTAGAGCTGTTCTGCAGGGTGATACCCGAACCCTTAAACATTCTGCTGAATGTTAAAGAAACCACGGAGTCACAATTGTTCTAAAGACTCCGCTCGCTCGCTTCAGTCCAGCGATGTCATTCTGATTCCCTCCCTTCCGACGGCGGCACGCTTCCCGCCATTAATAGAGACGGAAGAGCGAAAAGCAGGAGGTTAAAGAAGGGTAGATCAACAGGGGAGGAGAGAGGGAGGGCATTCACACCTTCCAGACACGCACACTCGCTCAGGCACACTCTCTCACACACACACACACACACACACACACACACACACACACACGCCGCTGGCCTGGGCTCCTGCTGCTGCCGCAGATAAGGCGTCTCCCGCTGAGATGTGAACTCAATAACTGAAAACACAGTTTGCACTCCTCACAGGAGCTGTCAACCGGGAGCAGAGAGAGAGAGAGAGGAGAGAGAGAGAGAGAGAGAGAGAGAGAGAGAGAGAGAGAGAGAGAGAGAGAGAGAGAGAGAGAGAGAGAGAGAGAGAGAGAGAGAGAGAGAGAGAGACTTCCTCGCTTTAACGTTATCTCATACTCTCTCATCCACTCTTCATCCAGCCAGTGGCTACGTTCGGAGTTCCATCTCATGTCCAAAGAGCGAAATGTGCTTCCTTTAAAAAGTCTTTACATTTTGGGGTCCTCAGAGGTTGAGAGAGTAAAAGCCTGTCTCTCTCTCTCTCTCCCTCACTCTCTCTCTCTCTCTCTCTGACTTTACTGTCTTGCAGCCTACCTGTCCAGGTTGAGTTTGTGGGCCAGCATCCTCCAGTCGTTGCCGCGCGTCTGAGGGGCGTCCAGGCTGCTGCACAGCTTCTGCCGGATAGACGGCGGGATGCGAAAGGCGTTGGGTCCCACCAGCGCGGTGATGTTGCTCGCTGGGTCCAGCAAAGACGTGTCGATGCACTGAGAATCCTGCACGAATCAGAGGGGGGGGGGTTGTTGAAAGCCTGACTTCCAGAGAACAGACGCAGAACCGTTCTCCCTTCATTACTCCATCACCCCGTGGCAGAGCAGCGAGGAGTCTGCAGGTTTGCACCTCATTATCAACGTCTAAACCCTGTTAATTAACGCCGGCGTGCTCAGAGACGTCATGCAGGAGCCCTAAAAATAATTCCGCAAACTGTTTTTCAGGGTCAGTTCAGTTTATTTACCTTCAAATGGAAGGTAGTTCTCATATATATTTATCCCAGCACTGAATACAGGATCCTGATTCCATCAATTACATCGTTTTCAAATCAATTAAATCATATTGAGATCAATATTTCATGCCATATTACAGATTTCTTTTATGAGCAGATGAGCAATAAGCAACAGAGCAATCAAATTATGACATCATAATTATGACATCTCTATCAGATTAACGGCCCCGCCCCTCTGTATCCTGTGTATCATCATATCTCATTCATTCATTCATTATCTCCCGCTTTATCCTCTATTAGGGTCGCGGTGGGGTTCCCCATGCCCATCCAGGGGAGAACGTCTCGGGCGCTGGGCAGATAGACCCAGGACAGGGCGCCAATCCATCGCTGGGTACACACTCACACACTCAAGCACACTCTATATGGGGCAATTTAGAGAACTCAATTAACTTGATCCATGTTTTTGGACTGTGGGAGGAAACCGGAGAACCCGGAGGAAACCCACGCGGACACGGGGAGAACATGGAAACTCCACCCAGATGGGGATTCGAACCGGGAATCCCTAGCGCTGAGAGGCGAACGTGCTAACCACTAAGCCACCATGCCGCCCTCATCATATCTCATCTCATTATTTTCTGCTTAATCCACAGAGCAGGTGTTATTTGGGTGGCGGATGGTTCTCGGGTGCAGTGACACTTACATTGAGGTGGTGCAATAATATGAGCACTAACGAAGTAAGCACTAATGAAGGATTAGGGGATGACTAGCAGCAGCAACAGATAAACTACTGTCTCTGATGTTTCATCTATAAGGTGGAGCAGTGAGGTGGATGTGTCTGATAGTCATGGTCTAAAGTCCAGCAGTGTCTGATCCACTCAGTCTGATGCACTCCAATGTGAAGCATGGCGTCTCGTTGGTGTCGCATTGCTGGGGGGGGGGTTACTAACCGAACGTTCTTCTCCTTGGCGCTCTTGTAAAGGTGGTTAGATGTTTTTCCGGCGTCTGCAGCCATAAGACATTTGTTTTGGTATCTTCTGAAGGACAGGGCACCTCTACACCCCCCACCTTCACAAAAGCAGTTACGTATTCACGCTGATTAATTCATTCCATATTTTGGTTAAAAGCTTCCACATGGTTCTTTAACCTGCGTGCGTAACGCCGTGATCGAGCTGATTGTGTATACGTGCCGCTGTAATCTTCAAAGTCCTGATTACACCCTAAAGGGATGTCATCTTGACAGAAATATTTAATAAGAAGTGCGTGAAAAAACAAAAAGGCCGAACCGGAATCTTTTGTAATTTGCATAACTCATCTGCGGACAAGATTACGTTATGAATTAATCATTAATCCCCAAAGACTCCTGTTTGTCGAATCTTTGTTGTGAATATTTAAGAGCAGAACAGGGTTTTTTCCACAGCAGGTTGGTTGGCTTTTTAAAAAAGAAAAAAAAAAACAACAACCCTTGAGCAGACTGCAGAATGCCCCATGGAGTCGACACCACTCCAAAATCTGAAATCTCCAGCTCCCGGGGCTTAATGACAATTAACGGAGCTCCCAGCCGCTCACTTCACTTCCTCACGGGAGCAAACAGGACTGACTGAGTGAGTGAGTGAGTGAGGGAGAGAGAGAGAGAGAGAGAGAGAGGCACAGTGTAATTGGATGGTCTGCCATCATGGGCGGTCGGCAGAGTAAGTGATGGCGAGGAACCATCAAAAAAGTGTGTAATTCGCTTCGTAGCGAGAGGCGGGAAGTCGTCCAGGTAGCCTAGTCATTCCGTCATACGGGTGGTCGAGCTCCCCTTCGGCGGACGTCGGCAGAAGGGTCAGCAGCTGATTAACCTTCGTCTGATTTCCAGTTCTGGGAAAAGGTGGCTCGGTAATCAGGTTAACTGCGAGAGCAGGCTGTGAGAAAGCCATGCGAAACATCCAATAGATGAAATCATAAGAGGAAGAGAAGTTCCACCGAAATCCACTGATGTGTTGAGAACAGGGATTCGCAGCGCGGCACATTACATCAGTGGCGGTTGAATGGTGGTCCAGTGGCTGTTGCGTGGCGGTCCAGTGGCAGTTGAGTGGTCAACCAGTGGCGGTTGAGCGTAGGTCCAGTGGCAGTTGAGTGGTGATCCTATGGTGATTTAGTAGTGGTTCAGTGGCGGTTAAGTAGAGGTCCAGTGGAAGTTGAGTGGCGGTCCAGAGCTGGTTGAGTGGCGGTCCAGAGCTGGTTGAGTGGTGGTCCAGTGGCAGTTGAGTGGTGGTCCTATGGTGATTTAGTAGTGGTTCAGTGGAAGTTGAGTGGCGGTCCAGAGCTGGTTGAGTGGTGGTCCAGTGGCAGTTGAGTGGTGGTCCTATGGTGATTTAGTGGTGGTTCAGTGGCGGTTGAGTGGAAGTCCAGTGGTGGTCTCTTTCTGACTGAGCACGAGGATGACGTCTGACAACTAATGACTTATTATTAGCGTTATGTAAATGATAGGAGGCGGAGTTCAAAGGGAGGTAACGGGCTCCCCTACTGCGTTCACACTGTGACACATCACCACCCGCCAGCATCAACATAACCCTGAGAACACAGATATCACCTGCTCTGTGGAGGGTGTTGTGGGTGTGTGAGTGTGTGTGTGTGTGTGTGTGTGTGTGTGTGTGTGTGTGTGAGTGTGTTCACCTCAGACAGGGTGGTATTCAGCTGAAAGATCTGACCCTCTCCCTCCACCTGGCGCACACACAGCTTACAGTTTAACTCCATGGTAACGATGTTGAAACGCTCCAGAGTGAAGGTGCAGTGCAGGTTCCTATGAGATCCGCTCCACACCTGCTGAAACGCCAGCTCCTGCGTGCGCACACACACACACACACACACACACACACACACACACAGTTTATGATTCAGACATGAACGCGTGTCCCGTGAGACGGCAGGATGATCGTAGAGTCGGTTCTAAGATCTCCGTTCTGTTTCCATTTGCATTCAGTCAGTTTGCAGAAGCTTTTAAACACAAAGCGACTCTCATGTGAAAGAACAACTGTAAATTAGGGAGGAACATGCTGATCTGCGGTGTGTGTGTGCACGCATGAGTGTGTGTTGCAATTATATTTAAAACTGTTTATACACTCACACCGTGGGGCCCCCTGTAGTGGTGGGGACCGTCAGCTGGACACAGAATGGAACTCGTTCAGATGTGAAGTGACATCATGTTGGTTGGTTATAGTTATGGTTAGTTTATGTTATTAGGTTAGTGGTGTTTTGTAGTAGATTATTAAGATTTGGGTCGCGGGTGGCACGGTGGCTTAATGGTTATGAAGTTATTGAGTCGACATGTTCTCCTTCGAATCCCGATCTGGGTGGAGTTCCCATGTTTTTTTTGTTCTCTGTGTCCATTTGGGTTTCCACCGGGTTCTCCGGTTTCCTCCCCACAGTCCAAAAACATGGATTCAAGATGAATTGGCTGCTCTAAATTGCCCCTTTATAGTGTGTCTGAGTGAGTTTGTGCCCAGTGATGGATTGGACACCCTGATAAAATCAGTAATGACAAAAACATGCTGATGTCATGATAGGACAATATATATGAGAGTCAGACTTCAGAACAGTAAACTGGTACCTGATACTTAGCCAGCAGTTTGCTCTTCCACTGTGTGTGGGGGACGTCATGCAGGGATAGGCGTAGGTTGTGGGTGCTGTCCTTAAAGTTCAGGGTCTTTGGTTCATCCAGGAGTTTGCCACCCATCTGCTTCTCCATCTGGAGAACTTCCTACAGGAGACAAATCCACACAGACCTCAGTATCCCCAAGAGCTTTAATTAACGTTTCCTCAACGTTTCATGCTTATTGTTCGAGACTCGTTCGTTTATTATATTTGTATGTTGATCCTGAAGCGATTTATGATCCATCCCTTCATCTCATTATCTGCCACTTCATCCCATATTAGGGTCACAGCAGTGGTTCCCCCTGCCCATCCAGGGGAGAACGTTTTGGGCATTGGGCAGATACACCCAGGGCGTCGATTTATTGCTGGGCGCACGTTTAGCATGTGCTTCCGCTCGCAACTCGCGACCACAATGCAGAATGCCGGACATCAAACGGGATGTGGATTATTAACTCATGAGCCGACGTTCTCATGGTGATATCGTAGCGCTACGATTGTCTGGCTACGTTCCACGCTTTTATCTGAGATTCAGTGGAGATGAGGGAGCGGAGCGAGAATGAGAAAGCTGTGAATGAAATGAAGGTTCTCTGAGAGAGAGAGAGAGAACCGTTGGCTGATGGACGTTCTATTCAAATAAATGTGTCTCTCTCTTTCTGCAGCATGGACATGAGCCTGCTGCCTCCTACCACTCAGCTGCTCTCACCCACGCAGTGCCACACACACACACACACACACACACACACACACACACACACACACACACACAAAAATTGGTGTCAAGTGCGCACGTGTACACCTGAATATTTACACATGTCTAAAAACAACTGAGCTAACGGTTTTGCAGTGTTATGTGACTGTGCACACCCCCACACTCGCCCTCTGCACCCACACACGGGCAAATCCACCACCACGGTGCAGATCAGACTCAAACTAAATACATTGTTTGGAAATAAAGACTTATTTAGCTGTTATTAATTTTACTTTGGTAGTTCCCTTGTGGTCCTCATTATAATAGCAGCTACTATTCAGGTGGTGGTTACTCTCAGCGCTGCAGTGGTACTGACGTGGTGGTGGTGGCCGGTCCTCGGCGGTCGGGACTCACCTTTAGGGCGTCCTGCGTGTCGTCCAGGCAATAGACACGGATGTTGTACTCGAGGGCGGTGCAGGTGACCGGCCCAAAGACGGCCAGCTTGAGTCTCTTGGTGGTGGCGGCGCTAACCGACTGGCCCACTAAACAGTAGGTGCCCAGAGTCTCGGTCAGGATGTGACAGGCCTCCTCGTCCATCTGAATGTAGCACGGAGTGGTGAAGTTCTCCTCGCCGACCACAACGACGTCCTGAAAACACACACACACACACGGTGCAACAGGTTAGGACGTACATGTTGTTATCTTTAGCTGTTTTTTTACGTTCATCCAGGTCTGGAGCTCAAAGCGGCAGCACCGTGCAGACCCACTACGACGCGACATCACCAGCTCCGTGGAGCTCCGGTGGCGCCTCGTCTCCGTCTATTAGTTATAATCCCAGAGCTCAGGCGAGGCTTCGCGCTGTCATTAATTTTATCCCATTATGAGAGGGAGCGAGAAAAGGAATTAAAATACTTTATTGTCAGCTTGGCCATTAAACAGCAGCATTATGACTGGTCGTTAGCCTCTGTAACGGGTCCTGAGGGAGTGCCGGATTGAAGAGTGTTAGTGAGATAATGAGGAAACAGCGCGGGGAAACTGGGCTAACTCCGTGCAGAACTGATTTATTTACCCAAACCCTGAGTCAATCCATCATGCTATCAGGACTCTTTTACCAAAAAAGAACTCAACAGCAGCTTGACGTGTTACTGCCATTGTTCCAGAGGGAGAAAGGAAACGTTCCAGCAAAGCTATAATGATGCTGGCTCAAAGCATCATGGAAGAGGATCACGTTAACATGCATCAGCCCCCGAGCTGCAACCCATAAACATCCCTCTATGTATAAAATCATCCAAATCAAGCCGTGCACACTGGTTAACTCTGTACCTCCAACTGCATGTGTCCAACTTTGTGTCCAAAACCTTTTCTGTTTTCATTATGGACAAACTGTATGCTTTCATCTTTATGGAAACACTACATGAAAGGCCCGTGGTTGAATCTGTTGTGGAAGAACATAACCGAGCCAACATACAGCCCCTGACCTCAACCCCTTCAAACACATTTGGGGCAAACTAAAATGGAAATCTGAGTCAGGTCCTCTCACCCAACATCAGTGTCAACTTCCTGTCCTTTCCACAACGTCCTGCAGAACCCAGACGCTGACTTTGTAAAAACGAGTGGTTCAGAATGGCAAGTGTGAAGGAAAAAAACATAAATACTATTTATAAAAAAATATTCTATTTTATAGAATTTCTGTGAAACATTTAGTTTTATATTTTTATTTTTGCCTACAACAGAATGGTGTGTTTTCTCTTTTGCAGTTTTCCTCTCGCAGCAGTGATCTCAGAAGTACATTCTCAAACCCACAGTTTGTAAGGGACTGCACCCCACTTATTGTAAGTAAAGGATTTTTTCAGCTTTTAATAATTGAGAGCCATTTAATTTTAGAGAACTTTAGAGAAATGCGCTTTAAAATAAGCATCCAAAGCAACTATGTTTATTTTGAAACATCAGTTTTGACGTGTTTCTCTTTCCTGTCGAATGGCCAAGGCTCGCTTTAAATTAAGTGGCTCTTTTTACCCCGAAGAAATTTCCAGACCATTACTGCACATTAAAAACTCCTCTATTCATTCGACTTGACAATTTAGAGCCGTCGCTCAAGCATGTTTTTGAGTTGTGAGAAAAAATGTGGATCAAGCCAACATACTGCACTGATCCCTGAACAGCGACCGCGCCGCCACCATAGCAGCTAAATCGATCCTATTCAGATGGTCGTCATGAATTTCACTGAACTTTCCTCACCGCACAAACCTTATTGAATTAAAAGCTAAATATTGGTTGATGATACGTCGTTTTTATCGATTCAGACACATTAAATCCCAACATGTCTATTAACGTGGCTGCTGTAATGTGGAGACGTATATTGATTTTACTGTGTGCAGGAGTTTTTTATCTAAGCATTTAATACATACAGTATAAACCACTGAGCTGCAGGATTCCAAATCATACATCTACAGATATATCATTATTAATGTGGACAACAGTTTTCATGACGAGATGAGCTGTATTCTAATTAACGCATTACATTTCTACCTTCCTCTGTACTGGTTTTGATGGAGTAATTTAGGTTTAGCGGGTAAAGGCTTTTTGTTGTAATCCCACAATGGCAGGCAGCCTTAAACAAAAGGCAGGTGAGGGAGCTGGGTAGGAGCGAGATGAGAATCCTGCAATTTTCAGTGGGAGTAATGAGGATGGACAAGATTAGGAATGAGTTCATTAGATGGACAAAGTTAGAAAGCTAAGGTTGAGGTGGTTTGGACTTGTGCAGAGGGATGAGGATTGCGTTGGCAGGTTTGTGTTGCTGAGGATGGAGTCGCGCAGCAGGAGGAGGAGGTGAAGGTCAAAGAGGAGGTTAATGAATGTGGTGAGGGAGGACATGCAGGTGGTTGGGGTGATGCAATTGGTATCTTCAATTGATCCAACGGCATGTTCTCAGAAAAAAAAGAAAACAGGTGTACCCAGAGTAAACCCAATCAGGCACAGGGAGGACATGCAGACTCCACACAGAACAACCTTTGGTTGCATTAACCGGGAAGCGAACCCGAGACCTAACCGCTCCACATCTTTAAACATTTAAAATCATCTTAAAATTAATTTAGTGTTCCATCCATTAACTTCTGCTGAATCCTTTAATAGTATTGCAGGCGGTTACCCATGCCCAACCAGGGGAGAGTGTTTTGGGCGCTGGGCACCAATCCATCACAGTGCACTCACTCTATACTATATAGGGGTAATTTCGAGCTGCCAATTTTCCTTGAATGCATGTCTTTGAACTGTGGGAGGAAACCGGAAAACCCAGAGGCAACCTACGCTGACATGAGGAGAACATGGAAACTCCACCGTGACCAGGACTCAAATCTGGATCCCCAGCACTGAGAGGAGAACTGAGAGGAGTAATATTAGTATTACTGTAACCCCTCTGTGGGGGCGTCTCAGTGTCATCGATTATTACTGCACATAAAAAAAAAAATCAACAGCAGTGAAAATTTTAAACCACAAAACCACAATAACACAAACAACCTTGATTGGGGTCTAATTAGAATTATAATAGCTACCATGTTTTAAAAGCAGGCGTTACTTGTGACTACTGACTGTAGCAGCCAATTAACACTGAGATCTTTTTTTAGCAGATATGAGAAGACCACGTAATGTGTCATCCAGCACAGAGCATACATCCAATTAGTGCCTTCTTAAATCTTTATTAACTCACTTTAAAAAAAAAAAAAAAAAAAAAAAAAAAAAAAACCTAGTGGGACTAAAGTCACAAGTCAAGACTGTAATTTACATTTTCCTTAAATGCACTTTTGAAAAATAAGTTACATTAAGACCCAAAACACAACCAGCACCATTAACCAAACAGCACCCCCCCCCCCTTTTTCCCAATAATAAAAAGTCTTCACATCAGCCGGTTTTGGAATCTAGGTCTGTTTTGTCGGAACACATGCAGGGTGGTGCTGTGAGAGAATGACGACTTTGCAAAAATAAATAATCTGCTGCTTGGCGAAGCGACTAGTTGTGCAGTCCCCACAGAGCGCTCGCCCAACTCACTCACTTCATCAGACTGCTCACAGCAACGCCAAGGTTCCAGTCATCTAAAGCACCATCTTTCTAACATCACCCTGCTTTTCATTCCCAGGCAGTTTTCCCACCACGTTCGTAAATAAATTCGAAATGGAAATTGAAATAACACCGGAGACGAGAAGAGAAATGTCTCATGTCTCGGATTTGCATCCTGGAATCGTTCCCTCATTGTGTTCTTGTAAAAAAAATAAAAAACGAAACAGAAATATAGTGTGTGTAATAACTTGTTTGTTTTCCGTCAGCGTTCGAAGACGCCTGGTCAGGAAACCAGCTCCGAGGCTTTGTGGTCACCATGGCCCGTTTCCTGGTTGTATCCAACACACAAACACACACACAACCCCCCCCCCTCCCCCCAATGGGCAGCCAAGAGTGTTTTATGTTTGATAAGATGCGACAAGGTCACAAACTGCTGCTAAGCAGCTCAAAAACAATGAAGGTCTTCGGGAAAACGAATGCTAGTGCACATCAATGACAACCGCTCGGAGCAATCTGAAAGGATGCCGATGATTCGTGCCGACGTTCCCCTCTGTCGCCATTCACCGGAACAAGAAAGGTTCCCAGTCTGTGTTAATTCGGGCCAGTGTTTACTCTATAACGATCATTTGGCATTTACGCAGTGTGAGGATTCAGCCAGTGTACCAGCCGCTATAATGAGAAAGAGATGAGTGTTCTGAAGGAAGTGCAAGAGTGTCGGCGCTTTGCGTAGGCCGCCGCTTCCTCATATGCATGGCTAATTAGTGACTCTGTGCTGTGTTCAAGCGCGATAACAATAAAGGGCAGTAACTGGATGCACGGGGCTTTGTTCCCAGCTCCACCCGCAATCCCGTGCTCAGATAACATGAGATAACTTTTCTCGTTTTAATGACAGGCCTGGCGGGTGGCTCGTGCTATCAGAGGCTAATGCATGCTCAGCTTCCATGAAAAAAAAAAAAAGCCCCACCAAACCCCATCTCTTTCCTCTCTGAAGCCTGGAGAGTAAAGCGCATGGAAGCATGGGCACAGATAACAGACCATTCTCCGTCGCCATCTAATTAACTGGCTCCTGTTTATCGAGCCTCTCCCAGCATGGTGCGTACAGGCTTCAGTTCCCGTCTCTGATTCTTCAGCCACAGATCTCTCGCCGGCCGCTTTGCATGTGGCGGATTTGCGGAGACCCATGGTTACAATGCAGTAGAGTTTAAAGGGACTCCGCAATCTGCCAGCACCATGATCTAAACTAGAGGGTGGTCTCGCACCTGAGAGAAATCCAAACGGTAGCCACTACGTGCTCAGGGGTCCAGTTAATCTGGAACTGAGCAAAAATGTCCAGAATTTGTTTTCATGCCGCAGCTTTAAATAAACTCTGTTTATTTTCAATGAATACAAATGAAGTCCATATACGATGCCAAAATGGAACAGCAGCGTCTAATTCATTCATTCATTATCTTCTGCTTTAATCCTATATTAGGGTCGTGGGGGGGGGGGGTCCCCATGCCCATTCATGGGAGAACATTTCGGGCGCTGGGCAGATACACCCAGGACAGGACGCCAATCCATCGCTGGGTACACACCCACACACAGATACACTCTATATGGGGCAATTTGGAGAATTCAATTGACTTGATCCATGTTTTTGGACTGTGGGAGGAAACCGGAGAACCCAGAGGAAACCCACACAGACACGTGGAGAACATGGAAACTCCACCCAGATGGGGATTTGAACCGGGAATCCCTAGCGCTGAGAGGAGAACATGCTAACCACTAAGCCACCGTGCCGCCCAGCATCTAATTGGTTAATGTTAATTTAAATTCAAGATAGGGTTGTTTATACACTCTACCATAAAGATGGACTTTGTAGTTCTACAGTTCCACTCTGTAGTCCATCTGTTTGTGTTCTACAGTACATACTGTGTACTCTGTTCTAATGATCAGAACCCCAATAATACCACCACAGAGCAGGGGTTATTGGGTGGGTGATTTAGTCCTATCCCAGCAGTGTCACTGAGGTGTTTAAATGAAACTCCAGCAGCACTGCTGCACTAAAACCCCCCTCAGCACATCAGTGTCTCTGCAGAACTGACAATAAACAATCCACCACCCAAATGATACCTGTTCTGTGATGCTCCTGACCAACAGAGAACAGAGAACCAACAGGGCACTAACATCAACAAAGAACACAGATGCACTACAGTCTGGAATTATAAAACTACAAACTCCATCTATATGATAAGTGGAGGAAAAAGATGATGGAGTAAGAAGGGGGCGTGGCCAAACTTTTGATAGTACTGGTTGTAATAAAGGGCAGCACAGTGGCTTAGTGGTTTAGCACGTTCTCCTCTCAGCGCTAGGGATACCCGGTTCGAATCCCCATCTGGGTGGAGTTTCCATGTTCTCCCCGTGTCCTTGTGGGTTTCCTCCGGGTTCTCCGGTTTCCTCCCACGGTCCAAAAACATGGATCAAGTCAATTGAGTTCTCCAAATTGCCCCATATAGAGTGTGTTTGAGTGAGTGAGTGTGTGCCCAGCGATGGATTGTCGCCCTGTCCTGGGTGTATCTGCCCAGCGCCCGAGACGTTCTCCCCTGGATGGGCATGGGGAACCCCCCCCCCCCCCCCCCCCCGCGACCCTAATAGATGATAAAGCAGAAGATAATGAATGAATGAATGGTTGTAATAAACGCAGGCCACGCCCACTTTGTGCAACCGCCATTGCTCGTATGTTCTCTTAAGCTGGTAAGATAACCCATTCACTATCGGTTTAAACAGCCTCGAAACAATATAAGTAAAGAAAACTACGTTTATTGTGAAAACTACAAACTGTGACTTCTTTATAAATGTCAGTGACTGTTCGCGGCTTGGCGAGAAACCTAACGACAAAATCAATTTCAAACGTAGGTGACGTCATTTCCGATTCGACACCAGCGCGCGCGAGATAAACGGAGAGAATAACTCCGGTTCGTTTAATCTGTTTTTATTTAATAATCTTTACATCTTTCATTTGCTGGATAGTTTTATTTCGTCACAATATAGCGCTCGCGTCATAATATTCGACCGAATGTTCACTTCTTTGCCTTTTTTTCGCGAACGCACGGCGCGGTGTGGCGTTAGCTGCTAATGTTTTTAGCATCGCGCGAAAATTCACTTCATTAAAAGTTTTCTCGTGTTTTACATTTTTTTTATTTAATTTACCTTTACGTTACGTATTCGGAAACATGTCATTAAAGCAACCTCGTTTTGCGGCGTTTATTTGTTATTTGTTTGCGTGTCGTGTTTGGCTTTATACTGTACTTTATACTGTACTTTATATTCTACAACACTCGCATTGTTTAATTAGTGAATTAGGATTCACGTGTACATTTAAATATCTAATATCTAAATGAATATAATACCGTGTTCTGTTTTAACAGGATTACACGTTCATCTCTGCACCGCGGACCAGGCCTCAGCTCTCATCAGAAGGCAAGTGAAGCTTCATCTCAGCTCATTATCTTCCACCTAATCCTATACAGGGACTGAAGTGTTGGTGGTGGTGGTGCTTCCATCCAGGGGAGAGCTATAGACCCACGACAGGGCACCAATCCATCTTTGCACACACTCACAAATGAGGGGCAAATCGGTGCAGCCACTGTACCTTGAATCCATGTTTTCAGACAGTGGGAGGAAACCCAGGGAGGGGCCATTGAAGCTCCACCCACACCGGGATTCGAACCTGGATCCCCAGCGCTAAGAGACAGCTGTGGTGACCACTAAGCCACCATGCCGCCTTAATTCATCTTCTGCTTTATCCTCTGCTGGAGTCGCAGGGGCACCGAGGACAGGTGCTAATCTATCACTGGACACATACTCACACTCTATATGGGGCAATTTGGAGAATTAAATTAACCTTGATGCATGTTTTTGGACTGTAGGAGGGAAACCCACCCAGATTGGGATTCGAACCAGGAATCCCAAAGTATGAGTTATTTAATTAAACTGGTAATTCAGTTATATTTAGTAGTTATTTGTATTCTGGTTTGTTCTCCAGGCTCACACACTGGATCCCCTACAGGTGGATCATCCGCACAGCAACACCCTGCCATCGAATCGCCAGCAATAACGGGAGGAGTCCAGCTTACAGTCTCCAACAAAGCTAAGTTTATTTCTTTGTTTGTACATAACCTATAAGCAGGGGAGTCACACGCAAATGTACAGGGGCCAAGATATGCTGGATATCAGGGTTAAGCTGAAAGTACCGTCTTATTATAATGGTAAATTTTCTAGAACAGTTATCTACGTCTGCATTAATGATGTTTGCCTTAAGCAGTCAGAGATTGTTAAGGCTTATGTTAGAGGTGTCATCGCCGGGGTGATGTCTGAAGCAGTCGTTTGCTCTGGTCCCCTACCAATTAGGCATGTCGGTGAAACCAACAGCAGGTTACAGTCGCTTCACTGCTGGGTGTCTAAGTGGTGCTCAGAAAACAACATTGCCTTTATTAATAATTGGTTTACTTTTGAGGGACAGCCTGGATTTTTGAAATGGGACGGCATCCACCCTTCATGGGAGAGTGCTCCGCTTACGTCACATTATGTAGCTGACTACTCAGAGCTAAGGCCTGGCAGCAGACAGAAAGGCCTAACCAACTGTCTGCGAACTGCCAGGAGACATCAGCCATAATAACGGGGTCCTGTTCCATTAAGACAGGGACTAAAAACATTACTCTTATACAAAGTTTTGGTGAATTTCTTTTTAAATATAATGTTTCCTCAGACAAAGCATTAATACTTTGGTGGTGTTAATGTTCATCACCAAAACCCTAAAGCCCCATTTAAATGACCCCTTAACTCCACCCTCAATTCCATAATTGTGAATTAAACCTAAACCTAGATTAGATTTAATTTTGGTATATTGTATAAACACTAGTGCGGCACGGTGGCTTAGTGGTCAGCACGTCCGCCTCTCAGCGCTAGGGATTCCGGTTCGAATCCCCATCTCGGTGGAGTTTCCATGTTCTCCCGTGTCCGTGTGGGTTTCCTCCGGGTTCCTCCACAGTCCAAAAACATGGATCAAGTCAATTGAGTTCTCCAAATTGCCCAATATAGAGTGTGAGTGTGTGCCCAGCGATGGATTGGCGCCCTGTCCTGGGTGTATCTGCCCAGCGCCCGAAACGTTCTCCCCTGGATGGGCATGGGGAACCCCCCCGCCGCGACCCTAATAGAGGATAAAGCGGAAGATAATGGATGAATGAATGAATAATCACTGGTAGCTCAACTATTGTTGCTCATTATGCAACATATGATTTAGAAATTTTTGATAATCTGCTGTGTGCTCTTTTAGCACTGAGCTCTCCTCCATCAGGTTAAGGACTGAACTACACCTATCAAAGGTTCAATTAAAATGATCAGTAATGACAGGAAGTGTACCTATACACACTGCACTAAGGGCACTATACTGCACTAAGACTTGTGGGTGGATGCCACTATATGGGTCTTTACACACTTAACTAAATTAAATATTAAACCAGCATAAGTACTTTTATTTATTATTATTATAATTTTTTATTATTAAACATGTTTTTATTTAGCCTCCGATCATTTTAAAGATGGCAGATGTTGTTCTGCAGTATGAACGGAGTTTACAGACAGTACTTTCTGTTACTGAGTCCATGCAGTTGTTTTCAGCAGAGAACCATCTCTGTTTTTAATGCAGCGCCGCCCGAGGGCCCGAAGATCACAAGCGCCCCGTTTTGACCTTGGGCTCGGTCCCTTGTGGTCAGAGAGTTCTCCAGATTCTCTGAATCTTTTGATGGTTTAGTCTGTAGATGGTGGGATTGTCAAAGTGTTTACAATTTTATCTTGAACATTTAGCTAAAATTGATTTGGCAGATTGGTGAGACTGTCCAGCTTTACATCCCAAACGCCAGTCGTGTTCCAGACCCGTTCTCATTCTCCTCCAGTTGTTTTTTGATTTGTGCGCATTATTTTTCCAGCCGTTTATTGTTTTGTCTCTTTTTAAAAATAGTTTTAAATTAAATGCTTAAATGTCCAAGTTTTAACATTTGATGTGTTAATGTTCTATTAGGAATCAAATGTGGGTTCATGAGATTTGCAAATCACAGTAATTTGGAATTTGGGTTTTAAAACGAGTTAAAGATGAAATACTTGTTTTTTTTTTTGTGGTACGATGACTAAACACGGTCTTTAAACCAAACTAAATTAGATTTATTTTAAAATGTGTGTACGGACAGTGTGTGAACATGTTCTTACTGCTGACAGGGTTGAATATTCAGATTCTTTTGAATCAGTTACATGTTGACTCAGTTTAACGGCGGTGTTTCATTATTTATTTCTTTAATAATATTGTTATATTAATTTTGTATAAAGTATTTAAATACTTTAAACAGACTAAATGTTTTTTTATTAGTTTTGAAGGGAAACGTGTTTAAACACAATTTAAATATATTTATTTATTGAACACAATCCAACAAATCACAGTATAAGTTTAATACATTTGTAATGTCTCACTCGCACCGAACTAGACATTAGAACCAGATTAAATAAGAAATCAGTAAAAAAGATGTCATTTATTTATCTGTAATCTTAATCAATCCACAAAGCAGACATGTTTGTGTTGTTTCTACGTGCTGCACTTTAACAGATTGTACTCTCTGCTACTCAGTTACAGTGTCTTAAACTCGCAACCTGCTTTTCGTTTAAGGTGTCACGAGCTCGTCCTCCCCAACACCGACAGAAATCTACAGCCAGGACCTGAAGGACTCTCATCTGTTCTGAGGGTCAACGTGACGTCGATGATTGATCTTATTCCACACACATCAATGACTGATCTGAATTATTTATTTATTAACAGCCTTGTTTCTTTTCTTTCTCTCTTGTTCAGTACCAGTCAAAAGTTGGACATGTCCCCTTCTTTCCTCCCCTTACCATATAGATGGACTTTGTAGTTTTACAATTACAGACTGTAAGTCCATCATTGTTCTTTTTACTATTGGGGTTCTGACCTTTAGAACAGAGTAAAGGGGACATACACAGTGTGTACTGTAGAACACAAACAGATGGACTACAGTCTGGAATTGTAGAATTACAAAGTCCATCTTTACATGAAGTGGAACTGAGAACATGGACAATATTTGGAGCAAAAAAGAGTCGTGTCCAAACTTTTGACTGGTTCTGTACCTTTGTGTTTTGTCAATTATCTTAGTTTTGTTAGTCTTTTTACTCCTGTAATATTTCTCTATTTTGCTCTGCTACTATTTACTGTGCAGTATGTACGATGGTGGGATTATTAATCTAATCTAATGTTTACCTCACCCGGTCCCCTCACTGAACCATAGTCCTTACCAACAGAAAGTTTTTCCTTTCCACTGTGGCTTTGTTCTGTTGAAGTTCAGACTTAGAACACCGTAAAGCTGCTTTGAGACGAAGTTCGATTGTAAAAAGTTCTGTATAAATAAATCAACTTGAACTTGGCTTTAGTTCTCGCTGGTTCTGTTCCTGAATTGTAAACTCGTTACATCAATTAAAATCAGGACAGTGCTGTTTAAGCAGCTGCACAAGCTTGAGCTCTGCATATTATATGAGCTAATATAAAATAATACGAGCGTCGTAATGAAGACGGGCTTCATGCTGTGCAGATTTACCTCTGAAAGATGTACACACGGGGGCTTTACACCTCCTGTGCTCCTCCTATACTACTGGCTGTTAAAAGTCTGGACTCACCTCCCAATGGCCCTGCTGTGATTGGCTCTTAAGCTGAATGAGCCAGTCCTCGGTGTCCGCCTCGGCACAGTGGTGCATGGTGATGATGACCGGCCGAGTGAGCAGCGCTCCTGCAGGACCACAGCTTACCACCGGACTCAGAACGGTCTGGGTATCGTCTACCGAAGGCCTGACACGTACACACAGACAGGAATAAAAAAAACAATACAGGATTATACAGAGTCACTGTACATCAGTTCTGAAGCTTATAATATAATTAATAATGACTACATGAATACCAGATGAAATCATCTAACACTATTTTTAGAATTTACTAACCTTTCAAAACTATTTAAGGCAAATAATCTATACATACCACAATGTGCACTGTTCCTAATTCAGCAATCATGTTGACTTAATCCACGTTAATCACCTTCTAATGGCTTCTAATGTATGTTTATGTCTTTACAGAATGGCAAAAAATAACCCGATGTAATCTGACATCCTAATAAATCCTTACACTGCCTCTAGTGCCCATATGCAGAATTGCATCTTGTGCACAAATTGTGTAAATTCCTAAGGACCTACACGATCAACGCAACAAACCGAAGCAGGGTGCATAACGCAGCCGTCGCGTGCAGATTTAAGACTTTAAATACTCGGGAGCGCATGTGTAATGTACAAGAAGTTCACGTTGCCTGGAAAATTATAAGAACACAAACTGAAATTGCCCATAAATTCTGAAATATCCTTCATTAAGCTGTTTTTAAAGGGTCTCTATGGGTCTGTATTACTCTGTAACAGCACAGTGCTGCCGGAGAGCCATGTTTCTGTTTGGTTGGATGCTCCTGTCTAAATGATGGGAAGCCAGATTAAGGATTTTGTCATAATTCCGCCCCGTGTGCATTCCCGCAGCTTTTCCGGGACCCTATCTGTGAGCTTCTGAAGATAATTGGATACAACTAATAGGTGACTATTAGGGTGAAAAATGGCGGCCGATCCGGAGAGCAGGAGCGAATTTCTCAAAAAGACAAGCCGCCTGTGTGAAATTTAAAAAGTCTGTCCATAATATGGCCTCATTTGTTTGTTTTCCAATCATATCTGATTACACAGATGACACGGAGGTCGCTCTAAGGTCACGGCGAGGCGCCCCGGCGCTGTGAGCGACCGAGAGCTGGATGTTACTGTACGGCGGCGGCTGCTGGAAGTGGTTACTTGGACTCCAGCTCTCATTATGTTGTTTGTCAGGGCCAAGCTGGAGGTGGTATTGGGAGCTGTGTAAGGCATGGCGGGAGGCGGGAGGCGGGGGGGGGGGGAGCAGGGGGCAGGGGACAGCCGTTTTCCCACAATCCCGCCTGGCCGCACTGATGAATGTCAGAGTCGGCGGGGGAGTATAGCATGGTGTATGATTGGAGGTGGACGCTACCTCATTGACTCCTTCCTGTGCACCGTCACGTACATCTCATACACCCGTCCCTGAGGAACAGCTCCCGCTGGCACCAACAAACTCACGCCTGTGGGAAGACACACACACACACACACACACACACACACACACAGAGAGAGAGAGAGAACAACTGTCATTCAGCTGTGACCCCTGCCACAATTTGCCCTCTGCCAGGCCCAGTGTCTGCCAGTGCTCACCACGGCGCCATGCAGAGTGCAAAGAGCAAAGCTGTGTCAATGTCACTCACACATCGCAGAGCCAACCCCGCATGCAAACTCCCTGCCCCGGCCTGGAGGAGATCGTGCTGCATGGGCAGCGCCTCCATTTGTTGATGCCCTCCTCCTGAACCCTGGCGGTACAAGCCGGACGGCTCAAGCGGAGCCCCTGCCTTTCACCCGGAACGGGACCTACCATCAATTCCAGAACGGTCCGCGATGCGACGATGATGCATGCGACGGAATCGGAACCCGAAGCGAACCCGTCGCTCGTTCCCTCGGATCCGGCGTCTCGGCCGGCGTGGCGCGCACAGCAACCCCCCCCCGCCGCCTCGTATTATTTATTAGCCGAGCCGAAACTGTGGGAAACGTCACGACGTGTTCTGGTTTGACTCGGGGCGAATGCAAGTACTGAAATATTCATCTGCTGAAATGAACAAGGATGCTTTGTGTAAATGAATGCCAGGCCTTGGGGATAATCCGGATGTTGCGCCTCGCATCCTTATGGCTTTCCAAACTGCGCACGGCCCAACTCTGAAAGAGATGCTCCTTCTTTCTTTTTTTCCCCCCTACAGCTCACCCCTCTCACTGTTCGACCCTCTAGGGTTCAGCTGGCAAGTGTTGGTTTTAGTTGCATTACACCCTTCAAACAGCCGCTGCGAGCGGATCGCCAATCCTGTTTCATAATGAATTAACGGGTAATAGTGCTGTGGGTAGCAGAGGGACGGCTGACTGACGCGAGAATGATTACCCCCTTCACACTCCAGACTATGGACTGTCCTAATCCCTTTATACCGCATATGCTGCCTCAAGTCACTCTGAACGCCGTTCCCGTTTGATTTACGGCCGGGTCGCGGCGCTCAGGCTCTCGAGAGGGCTGGAAAATCAATGTGTCTATAAAAGAGAGGATTCAGTGAGTCGTTCAAATGAAAGGTCCAGGTGCAGCCTGAAGACTCCTCGCTGCACACCTCTTGTTAAATCCCTACATTACACCGCCATCAGCTTCTTCCGAGCTGCATCATTCCATTACCTCCGCCCCTCTTCCACCTGATTCCTCGTTCCCCTTTTTTCTTCCACCACCATATTCCATCTCCTGCACTCCTCCCCGGGATTTACACTTTTATTGCCCCATTTCACCAATACGTCATTCCACTCTCATCTTATTCCATGGTACGTCATTCCACACCCGTCCACCATCCAAACCCGGCGTCATATAAATTCTTTCTCGCTGCCTAACGTTTCCTGCTGGCCTCATTTCATGCACTTCAGATTCCACACCAGTTTTACTCGTTTCCTTCGGTTCTCCACCCGGCCCGCCCTATATCCACCTACTGCACGGTGCTCTAGTTGAATTAGAACGTGCAGGTTTCACACAGAACACCCACAAAGTGGTACGATCCTGTCAGAGACGCACCAACCGTTAAAGTGTGTGCATCAGCAGAAGTCAAGGATCCTCTGATATATGATTCATTACCACTTTAATATTAAGGATTCCATTTAATAGGGGACATTCCAGGACAGGGTGCCAGTCCATCGCTCACACTCTCAGACAGACACACACTACATGAGATAATTAGGAGCAGCCAATTCACCTTGAATCCATGTTTTTGAGACCGTGGGAGGAAAGCGGAGAATCCGGAGGGAACCCACGCGGACCACGGGGAGAACATGAAACTCCACCCACATGGTTTGGGTGCACATCATGCATCACATCACATTACTGCAACACAACTCGGTTCCATTACTGCCCAGCCTAAGTTTTTAATTTAATTTCACATGGGTGCACGCTCCGCAAAGTAAATGTAAATAAGAGGACTCATGATACTTATCCACATCTAACATCCATCATACTCAACAACCACCTTCCATGACTACCCCACCTACGACATTCCCCATAACGCTTAATGATCCCTTTAATTATTCTAATCAAATTAATTACACTGCTACATAATTTCTACAACATTACACTCCATTCCGGACCTGTTCATTCCGTTCCGTAACATGCTGATGTCACTAAAACGTGTTACTAAAATGAGGGCACTAAAACTGTAGGGGGGCGGCACGGTGGCTTAGTGGATAGCACGTTCGCCTCTCAGCGCTAGGGATTCCCGGTTTGAATACCCATCAGGGTGGAGTTTCCATGTTCTCCCTGTGTCCCTCCGGGTTCCTCCCACAGTCCAAAAACATGGATTAAGTCAATTGAGTTCTCCAAATTGCCCCATTTAGAGTGTGTCTGTGTGAGTGTGAGTGTCCCCCCTGTCCTGGGTGTATCTGCCCAGCGCCCGAAACGTTCTCCCCTGGATGGGCATGAGGAACCCCCCTGCAACCCTAATAGAGGATAAAGCAGAAGATAACGAATGAATGAATAAAATTGTAGGGAACCATATCTCCACTAGGAGGCAGAACTCTCATGTGTTCTCAGATGAACGCCAAGTTAATATACAGCACAGGTTAGTTAAGAAATGATGCAAATTACATCCAAACCAAAAAAAGGGATCATTTTTATCTACTGTACTTAACACACAGAGGTGTGTGTCCTCCACATTTAACCCATCCGTGCAGAACACACACACACACACACACACACTGAGTAAAGTAGTCCAATAGTTAAATATGGGTCACCTGATCATCACACACTCTGTACATTAGTGTCCTATACTGTTGATGCTGTCCGGCCGCTCAAGGAGGATGCGTCCTCCACTGAGTCTCGGTCCTCCCAAGGTTTCTTCCTTAAAATAACCAACACGACAGGGAGTTTTTTCTTGCCGCTGTTGCTTCGGCTTGCTGTTTGGGGTTCAAAGTCTTATAAAACTGTAAAGCTGCTTTGGGACAATGTGCTATTGTAAAAAAGCGCTTTATAAATAAATAACTTGAACTTGATTAGACGTGTCCGGAGCGGTGTGCAGCCCTGTACACAGCGTCCAGGGGGCAATTGGGGTTAAGTGCCTCGCCCAAGGGCCCTTCAGCCATAACACTTGGCTGGTTCGTTAACCACAAGCCTACGACTGCCCCAAAAAAATATATATATATTTTTTTCATTATGCCGTCTGAAGGACAGTGTGGGATTATCGACGTCTCATTTCAAAACTGATGTGAGGTGATGATGTCACACATGGCTTCGAGTGCTCTGAGGCAGCCTTCCACTTCCCTGTCGTCTGACATGTAAGTCATGAGAAATGGCACCCAAGCAACTCCCTTCTCTTTCCATGCGCCGCCGGTACGAGCGTCGAGACATCAATCGATCGGGTGTCTACAAAACCCAGGCGTACGGAGACGTGGCTCGTACTTGATGCGCGTCACGGCGGCAGCGTAATTCAGCACTCCGTGTTTTCCTGACGCACCGAGGACGCTTTGCAGAAACTCCCGGCGTTTCATTAAACCGCTGGAAGCAACCTGTAATCTGTGTTTATAGTCCTGGCTGTAACTCTAACAACCCGTCTCCCTGAGCAGCACCCGCCGCGGCCTGCTCTTCATTAAGCCATTTAGCTTCAATCACTGGCTGGCAGCCGCCGTCTGCTACCTTCCAAACGCCTCGTTCTGACACCTGAATACACACCATATGACCGTGGATCACTTCAAGATGTTCCCCCAGAAGCACATTTTGCCCTCGTAACCACCCAGAACTCACACGTTCACCCGAGGGGTGGAACCGAGTAATAGAATCGGAACAATCGACATCCTGCCGTAACATTTTAAAGTTATTAGCGGTCGCCGAAGTGCCGTGATTGATACCATACCCACATCTGGTGTGCCCACTGTAAACCTCATGACGTCGCCTACCTGAGTTTGGAACGATCAGATGCCCTCCGAGAGAGTTGAAGGAGCCGAAGGCGGTGCAGGACGGGTCCCGGGTGCGCACCAGGCTCTGCGTGCGGCGTCCCATGGTTTCGCTGTCGATGATGGAGTGAGCCAGTTTGGGCGACAGCTTGGAGGAGAAGTCCGACAGCTCGTCCTGAGGGGTCACCGTGCCCGAGGAGTTGTATACCTTTATCTTCAGGTTGGGCAAAGGGTCGAGCAGGGGCGAGTTGGTCATCGGGATTTTGTCTGCCACGTCGTGGAGGGCGTACACCGGTCCTCGGTACATGGCTGCTGCCGAGGTCAGATCGGGGGGTGCGGTCAGAAGATCGGCTGTATGGACAATAGATGAGACGAGAGTGGATCTTACAATGCAAGAAATATAATAATGTTTTTACAAACAGCGTTCAAACTTTATGACTGTTCACTGATACGTCTACAGTATTGATAACACTGGACCTTCTCATCATATATATATATATATATATATATATATATATACTGTATATATACATACATACACAAACATACATATATGCGGCATGGTGGCTTATTGGTTAGCACGTTCGGTTCAAATCCCAATCTGGGTGGAGTGTGCATGTTCTCCCCGTGTCTGCGTGGCTTTCCTCCGGGTTCTCTGGTTTCCTCCCACAGTTAAAAAACATGGATCAAGGTCATTGAATCCTCTGAATTGCCCCATATAGAGTGTGTATGTCTGTGTGTGTGAGTGTGTGCCCAGTGATAGATTGGCGCCCTGTCCTAGGTGTATCTGTCCAGTGCCCGAAACGTTCTCCTCTGGATGGACATGGGGAACCCGCCCGCGACCCTAATAGAGATGGATAACATATATATATATATATATATATATATATATATATATATATATATATATATATATATATATATATATATAAAAAAAAAAAAAAAAAATATATATATATATATATATATATATATATATATATATATATATATATATATATATATATATATATATATTTTTTTTTTTTTTTTTTTCCCCCCCCCCTCTAGTCATTTACAGTGATTAATTATAATTTATAGTATGGTGATTTAAATACTGTAGCTATACATATATTTTCATTCATTCATTATCTTCCGCTTTATCCTCTATTGGGGTCGCAGGGGGGTTTCCCATGCCCATCCAGGGGAGAACGTCTCGGGCGCCGGGCAGATATACCCAGGACGGGGGCGCCAACCTATCGCTGGGCACACACTCACTCAATCAAACACACTCTACATGGGGCAATTTGGAGAACTCAACTGACTTGATCCATATTTTTGGACTGTGGGAGGAAAACGGAGAACCCGGAGGAAACCCACACAGACACAGGGAGAACATGGAAACTCCACCCAGATGGGGATTCGAACCGGGAATCCCTAGTGCTGAGAGGAGAACATGCTAAACGACTAAGCCACCGTGCCGCCTACATATATTTTACACTGCATTTTATTATTTATCATCTTATAACTTCTTATTGTTTATGTTTACTGTGTTTCCATTGGCTTTTCGCAGTATGCAAATTTCCCTCAGGCATTAATAAAGTCATTGCTCACTTAAAATAACGCCAGAGAGAAACTTGTGATCCATCGATCCGTCTGTCGGTCCGTCTCTGTCTGCACGGTACACCACTTGCCTAAAACTGATTCGGTTACTATGGCAGCGTGAGGTCTGCTGTGAAGGAATCGATGAATGTTCCCCGGGTCGGTCGGCCATTCACGGCTTTTTCAATGCTCCCTGCATATTCAGACATTCAGCACGTGCCATTCTCTCTTAGTCCCGCTGCCCACTGCGTAGCAGACAGTGTGTGATTTCGGACACAGCCCCGCAGGCCCGCAGCCCCGCAGCCCCACAGCCCCACAGTGATTTCGGACACAGCCCCACAGCCCCACAGCCTCACAGCCCCACAGCCCCGCAGCCCCACAACCTCACAGCCTCACAGCCCCGCAGCCCTAGTCTTAATTCCTTATCGTTTTTATTCCTTTCCCCTCTGGATCCGTTTAAAGGTTGGCCGCTCGGCTGCTCGGCTTCGGGCAGCAGATGGCGTTCTTATTAACGACTTAATCCCTGTTCAGGTACACAGATGAATATGCATGACCACGCTGAGTGGGAGTGGCCTCCCTGCTGAGCGCTCTTCCTCCTCTTGTTTTACTTTCTCATCTACTGAGAGCACTCGCGCGTGCTTCATCCCGCCACAAATCCCCACAGCGCAGGTAGAGTTACAACTAGGGCACCCCGGTGAGCGCTGAGTGTTTAATCTCATGATTGCATTCATGTGACGTGTTTTTCAAGTAAACTAAGTTCGAGCACCTCGGAATGAGACGTCACCCAACCGAGATTATCACCACAGGGCAAAAGAATGTTTCAATTCTATGAATATTAAAAGTAAAAGGGCGGCACGGTGGCTTAGTGGTTAGCACGTTCACCTCTCAGCACTAGGGATTCCCGGTTTGAATCCCCATCTGGGTGGAGTTTCCATGTCCTCCCCGTGTCCGCGTGGGTTTCCTCCGGGTTCTCCGGTTTCCTCCCACAGTCCAAAAACATGGATCAAGTCAATTGAGTTCTCCAAATTGCCCCATCTAGAGTGTGTCTGTGTCTGTGTGTGTGAGTGTGTGCCCAGCGATAGATTGGCGCCCTGTCCTGGGTGTATCTGCCCAGCGCACGAAACGTTCTCCCCTGGATAGGCATGGGGAACCCCCCCCCACGACCCTAATATAGGATAAAATGGAAGATAATGAATGAATGAAAAGGATTAAAGGTAAAGACATAATCTAATCCCCGACATGATCTAATCCGGTTTATACACACACTGTGTGACGTGAGCAAATATTCCTGGAGGGGTGGGCAGCCCTGTATACGGAACCCAGGGGGTAATTGTGGTTGGGTGTCTTGCGCAAGGGCACTTCAGCCATGTTACGTGGTACTTGGTGGGACTGGGAATCGAACCGTGGCCCTTCATCTCACAAGGCTGGTTCCAACGATTGGAGCATCTGCTAAATGTTTAGAATGAAACTTTTCTTAACTCTATTAAACTAAAAGAGGTTTTAATAAGTGGTGACTCAGGTCTGGGTTGGATGAGGATGCTGACGCGGAATGCTGATGCTGAGTAGGGCAACATTTCGGCGTGCGTCCTTGAAAAGTACCTCTAACCGATTCCCAGCCCCTGATTGTCTGGTGACGCATCGAGCCAGGTGAAGAAGCCCTCTGTATGATTTCTTTGTTGCTTGAAAAAAAAAATAATTACAGGAATAAAAACCCGCCACGAAACAAAGGCTGAAATACTGTTTGAGAGCGAAATCGATTATTTGTCAGAAAAAAAACCTGTTGATGGTGAAGTCTACAGAGTAACATGCTTTTTGCGAACCTAATGAATGGACCCTGACGTTTAGGGCCGACGGAGAACACTGCCTCTGCTACTCATTGTATTAATGAGCACGTCCTGCCTCCTGCCTCTGACCTCTTCACTTCAGCCTCCTCGCACGTCCAAGGTTAGAATAACTGAAGGTCAAAGTGGACGGAGATAAAGCAACTGCTGCTGAATGTACAATCTTTGTTCTCCTTTCCAAACGAGGCTGGGTTTGTTCTCATCCGGCCAGAGAACGGATCCTGAGGGACGAGGGTCAGCCGAGGCTTATAGAAAGGAAAGCATGTTCTGTATGTTTAAAACCTGACTTGAAAGGGCATTTGCTTCCAGAGCTCCCAAACCCGACCCTTCCCCATCCTTTCTCTCCTGCCTGGTAAGTCCGCCTGTTGATGATGTTGCCATGTATTGATTTTACACACTGATGTGGGCAGGAGGCATGTCAGGGAGAATGAAGGGCGCTCCGTCGTTAGCTCGGTCTGCCCACATTCCTCTGTGTTTACCTCGACACCTTTCAGTCAGCCCAGCATGCATGATATCTAATTATCGTTGAATAGGAGACGCAAGCCGAGCTAATTATGGCTTCATGATAACTTGCAGATTGGCTCGGCTTCAAAATGACAAGCATTCTAATGGCGTCGCGGCAGAGACGTCACCGCGTGGCGCTCACCCTCCCTCCGCTTTGCATTCATTCCTTTGTGCCGTCCTGTCAGCGCGGCTCACGGATGTCCCCGACACACATCAATTCACAGACTGTCAGCGTCCCCTTCATCACACATTCAGAGCTGATCGGCTGCACAAATGACCAAAGTTTCTCATTTCACTACGGTGACCAAATGTGTCAGACTCGTCCTCTGGTTGGTCCTGAGTGCGTTTTGGAGCCAGTTATTTTCACCGTGGGTGGCCGAACGTTCCCCGGGATTTTATAATGCACGACCGGCACCTCATTTAAATTCAACTTGGACACGAGCCTCGTCTGGAACTCCAAACTGCGGCCCCGATCTTCACGGACCAGATGCATGCTGGGTCCTTGATTCTGTGACCAGAAGAAGTGTTTTTAAATTCACTCCGCAGCCCGACCGTGACCCCGCTCTCAATCGAAACGTATAACAGGTCGTCCTGCAACACTGTAATCCCAGCATCATCATGATGGAGGGGGTCAGCATCCTGAGTTTGGATATTGATGGATATATACAGAAGTAGCTCAGATTATATGATGTAATGACTTTGGACAGGCATTGCATCACATCCGAGGTTGCATGGTTGCTTCATACTGACGTAAGAAAAACCCTACAGTCGTTCTGCTTAAACTGTATTTTCTGGATCTAAACCATTTCAATTTCAGCCTTCAAAGACATGAATTAGCAGTGGAAAGAATAACAAGCGGTCCCGCAACCAGTTCTAATCCCAGCATCATGGCGTGTCTGGGATTTAATAGGAGCGTGTAGAGGAGTGATGTCTGGGACACCTGGACTATGCAAAAGTTTTGGGACACTCTTAATCAATGAATTTAGGTATTAAACATGTGTACTAATCCCAACATCACGAGATCTGTCTGCGATTTCATTAAAAGATCAAAGTAATAAATACGGTAAGAGTTTACAGACATGAGATCTTAGACAATACAGGCAAAAGTATCAGGACACATCTCTCAGACATTATATTCAGGGGTTTCATTTGTCTTATTGTCACAGAGAGAGTGAATAAAGCATCTATTGATGCATTTTGCACAAATGTACGCTTAAATTCTGTAAAAACCATTTTTCTTTTACCGGATTAGCAGTAGTGCACAAAGCAAGATTTATAAACATATGGTTGGGTCAGACTGGTGTGGAAGAACCTGCCCCACACAGAGCCGCATAGAGCCACATAGAGCCTGTGTGCACTATGATACAAAAAATCTGTGGTGTCTTTATTTAATGCTCTGAAAAATAATTGATAGTAAAAGCGCACACAAAACCAACACTGACATCATTATTAATGACATCATTAATAGCAACATCATTTCCACAGGTCGGAATCTTCAGAGATCCCAGTTTAACAGATAATCATTAAGTCCAGTTTGTGTTTGTGCAGTTACAAACCCTCGCCTAATTATTTTCTACTCTAATCTATTTAATTGTCAGTTTTTGACCTTAAAATGTTTTCCGTTTAAGATTGTTTTGATAATTACACTGTAATTATGGAAATATAAGAGGTAATTACAAGTCCAATTAGTTTCCTTTTGTGAGAAAAAAAAAATTATTAACTGATTAAACTGGTTAGCAGTATGGATGCAGTGTCTGGCTCATGGATTGGATGCCGGGTGGGGCAAATAAGGTCCTTCTTGTGTTCTCCTTGCGTCTGTGAGCACCAGAGTCACTGGAGTTAGTTTATCGCTATTAATTCACAGTTAAGACTGAATTTAGGTAAATACTGCAGAAAACATGTTAACTCCACACAAAAAGGACCCTCGTGGTTCTTGGTGTAGGGCAGGAAGGTTAACCACTTGCACCAATGTTTCTTTCCTCAACCATACTTTACAAACCAATCAGAGGAGAGGAGCAATAAATCCAATCAGAGGGGCAATTAGTGTCTCAAACGTACAATGTATGAGCATATCTTTGGACTATGGGAGGAATCCTGAAGAAGGACCTTTAATTTGCCCCAATTAGGAATCAAACCCTGGGCATTTTTGACCTAAGTTGGGAGCACTAACTTGCACCGCCATGTCACTCTCATGTCATGTCATGTCATGTCATGCAAAGGATTGGGTACCACCATCACACTGTACAGTTCATGAAGATAAAGGCATTATTGTTATGATATTTTGTTCCAGGTTCTCTTTTGTCATCGTGACCCGATAATTCCGAGCAGAAGCAGAAAACTGATGCCCGCATATCCCTCTGTAATTGGATGACGTTTTAGGAACAGCATGTTCTCACCTGTGCGCGCCGTCTTGATGCTGACCGGCTGAAAGCCGCCGTTGAGCGCGGACGAGTCGATGATGTCCGAGTCGAAGTCGCGGTGGTTTTTCCGGTAAACAAACAGGGCGACGATGACCGAAATGACCAGGCACATGATCACGGCGATCACTATGCCCACGTAGAGCGCCACGTCGTCCGTGCTGGGGGCAGCTGAGGGCGAGAACAAGGGAGAGGACGAATCAGTCTCACGGGATTAGAACTGAAAAGCTGTGGAGACGGGACATGAATCACGGCTGATTGATAGCACTTTCATTAAAGCTGTGTCAAATTAGGAAGGAGATGCTATCTGGGTGCCAATATCCTGTTCACAGTTAGCTGACTTTATTAATAACTGTAGGACTTCATTACCTTCCACTGAGGGAGTCGGGCTTCCTGACCAGCATGCAGACCAACTCATTTAAGAGCAGGGAATTTATGGGAGGCTATAACTTATATATATAAAAAAAGGTTGTACGATGTAAAGATGCAGATAGAATGTGTGTGTGTGTGTGTGTGTGGGGGGGTACATACTGCATGCTGTGTCTGTGTTATCAATATACACTGATGAAGTCCCACCTGTTAAACATCACCGTCCCATAAAATCAAGCACCTACTGATGCATTGTGGACAATTCTGTATGATTCTGTAATGTTCTGTAATGTTCTTTAAGAGAACAGTTTGGGGAAGGCCTTTTACCCTTATTCTTATTCACCATCACATTAAATCATTTAATCCAAAGACACAAACGAGTATCTCAACATGATGGTTGGGGTCAGAGTACAGGGTCAGCCATGACACATCACCCCCCCTGGAGTAGTAATGAGGGTTAAAGGCCCTTGCTGAAGGGGCCCACACTGGCAACTTTGAAGGAGTTGAGGTTTGAACTCCGGACCTTTGGATTAAAAACCTAACATTTTAAACGCTGAGCTACAACGGGTAGTTTCAGTCCTTGAATCTGATTGGCTGAGAGGTTTGTGCAGCTGTGACAATAACACAACTCCAAAAATCATGTATCATAAATAGAAATACAGATTAATATAAACAGCGAGCCGATTCCAAATGCGCAATAAACCTGCTGTGGCAGTTTATTTTTTAATATAAACTCTTCTGTAATTTAAGCCACTAGATGGCATGCTTTGATTGTTAGAGAAACCCGGAATCCTGTTACTCTGCGATCAGCATTCGTGTTAAAAACCGGACTAAATTACGTTGCGGAAGAGCAGACTATTAACGATTTTGTTTCATTAAACACATTTTAGAGCAAACCTTGTTTTTTTTTATTATAGTGCATTGTGTGAGTGTTTTATTAAAGCAATACGCCTCTCGAGGTTGTGTATTATTGTGAATAAATCACAGGAAAGAGGTGTAACTGTACTCCGCTTCACGTCTGTCCTAATAACACCTCTCACCCGTGATTTATTCCCAATAATGCCCCGCCCTCTCGGACCTTGTTGCTTTATGAACTTAGAAAACCCTTTGGGTGAAAAGGTAAATATGTTCACAGACGCACCGCAAAATCTTGTAGAAATCTTACCCAGAAGAGTGGAACGTGTTCTAGCTGCACTATTTTACGACTGTATAAAGTTATAAAGGGATGTCATTAGAGCTCGTAGGTGCCGTGTGCCTCTGTTCACTTTCATTTGTCATGTATTTTTAAATCCCTCCCACTACAATTTTAAGTGTTTAATTTGAGGCAATTAAAATCTTATGAATAACGTACACCAGGTCATTTTACAGACGCTTTAAATTCAAAGTGACTTATAAGCATTCCAACTTAATTGTGAGGGTCGGAGCAGAGTGTCAGTGACGCAGCACGCACTGAGCGACGAGGGTGAAGGGCCACCAACGGCAACATCTGAAAAGCCGTCCTGATCCACACCGAGCCCTGATCTAAACTCCACCAGAATCTGAATTGAGAGCCAGGTTCTGTCATCCAACATCGGTGCCTGACCTCACGGGTGCTCCCCTGAATGCATGAGCAAAAAATCCACAGACACAGAATTTTAAAGCCCTGCGGAAGTGAGACCGCCGAGGAAGCAACTCAGACGGAGATGTCGTTACAGCTGGAGATGTGATGTGTGACACACTGACACACCCTAAATCAAGCTGCGGGGTGTGCGGTTGATGACTCACTAAAGATCGCTAAAATAAAGCCCCTTCGGTCGCTTTTTGGTGTTTTATAAAAAAATTATGGATGTGAAACACTCACACTTTTACCCAAATCTATGACATTTTTACACTCACACTAAATTGCCTTTTATTTTAAATGTGATGTTTGATTTCTGATTCTCCATGCAGACCAGACAGATACAACCAAAGGGCCAGATGTGGCCCCAGGGCCGTAAGACACCCAGACCTGATTGAGATACGCAGGTGAACTTATCAAATCCATTCATTATCTTCCGCTTTATCCTCTACTAGGGTCGTGTGTGTGTGTGTGTGTGTGTGTGTGTGTGTGTGTGTGTGTGTGTGTGAGGGGGGGTTCCCGATGCCCATCCATGGGAGAACGTTTCGGGCACTGGGCAAATACACCAAGGACAGGACACCAGTCTATTGCTGGGCACACACTCACTCACACAGACACACTCTATATGGGGCAATTTGGAGAATTCAATTGACCTTGATCCATGTTTTTAGACTGTGGGAGGAAACCCGAGAACCTGGAGGAAATCCATGCAGACACGGGGAGGACATGGAAACTCCACCCAGATTGGGATTCGAACCGGGAATCCCTATTGCTGAGAGACAAACGTGCTGACCACTGAGTCCCCGTGCCGCCCTTTAATTTAAAATAAGCCTTTAAAATAAACGCTGGTCAGTTTAATTTGAATGCAACACGTCAGGGTTGGAGATTCTGGCTTCTACATTGATCCGACTTCAATCATTTTTTTAACGGCATATTGGGACAAGAGGAATAATAAAGTTCAATTTATAAGAAAACGGTAAAACTAAAGAGCGGCCCGCTGGTCAGCGAGCTCAGCAGGACATCTATTTATTAATATGACTGCACCATCGAGCGGATGGAACTTCTCTTAATAAGAAGAATGAATTGCCTTATGGCTCGTCTTATGAAGTTATTATAAATCCTTTGCCTCGGTACTTTCAAACTCCTCGACTTTACAGCTGAGTCATAAAACTAGCTTTTACATTCGTATTCCATTCCTTTTTCTGCAGGTTTTTAGAAAAAAAAAAAAGAAGAAAAACATTCCCCGTCTGATTATACGGGATGCGGGCCGGGCCGACGTGACGCCTGACAGGCCGTCATTAGGAGCCACGTCAGTCGCTCGTCTGCATGAGAAGCCACTTTTTGTCCCGATAATTGTAACAAATGTGATTCGCCGTCAAAGCCGAACTGACAAGCCCGAGAAATTACTCTATTTTAAAGGTGTTAAAATGCCACGGGGTGACAGGCACAACTCGCCCCCTCCTCCCCCCACCAAAAAAAAAACACTCCCCAAAGTGGCAGCGATGCAGACTTAAAAAAGAAAAACAGGTAAAGACCATCGATTCCATCAACCTGGAATACAACATAATCAACCCTTGTCTGGAGAGCTAAACGCTCTCGCATGCTCCATTCTCTCATTCGCAGCCGCTGTGTACATTCTCATAAATTAGTGGCGCACAAAAAGAGGGGCACTTAAACCACTGGGTTCTGCTGCATGAGCTTCCATGGGGTGCGTGTAACACATTTTAAATAAAATAAATAAAAAAATTAAATAAAATCTGTAAACTGACATAATAAAGAGAGGTTTTAATGTTTGGATGGGGTGGGGGGGGTTGGTACGGGGCAACCAATGCTTTGCTTCCTAACGGCTCTCCCTGCCTTTTCGCTCCTGGTATTTAATATCTGTTTACAGTAATTAAGTGTTGGAATTATTTCTTAATTGGTTATTGATTGGTTTATTTTGGCCACCGCTTGAGCTCTGTAATGATGTGCTGAGAATGATGACGGTTCTCAGGTTCTAAGATAAAGGTAAAAATAAGATGGTCAGATGAGAGATGGTTCCAGACTGAGCTAAAAAACATTGGGTCCCGAGAGCCTGTAGTTCCCAGGACGGCCATGGGGTGGCGGTAACAGCCACAAGTCCATGGTTAGAGCATCTCTCATATCTTCATGACGGGCGAGCTACTTTAAAAACGCTGATTGTCCTTCAAAGCGTGCTTCCTGCTCCGGCTTAATGGCGTGTGACGAGGCCGGCTTTCTTTAATGGAAAACCTGGAGCATGGAGTGAAGAATAATGCTCTGGATAACTTCTCAGTTGAATGACAAGTGCTCTCTATTAGCGGCCTTGTTATTCCTCTCGAAGCTGCCCGCATTCTCTTTTAATTACGGCCGCGTGCCTCATCGTCCATCTTCCGGCGAAGGCAGAGGCGCATTTAATAGAAGGTTTCTTAGGTAACGCGCAGTAACGTCTCCTACGTACAA